>WNWK01037424.1:0-18516 GCA_009830355.1 Cherax destructor | reverse complement strand
TTTTGGTGGGTAATTTTTTGACCCCCGAAAAGGGTATGTGAGGTGGGGATAGATGAGTGAGTATTTGGGGAGTGGGGCCCATTGGGGTAAAATCCCGATCTTAGAGGATCCCCACAGTTTTGGACACTTTCTTTGTTATGTGTTGGATAGGGGTGCTGAATTTCAGGCTGCTGTCAAGGTAAAGGCCCAGGAACTTGCCTTCATTATTTTTTGGCAATGGGGGAAAAAGGTTGATCTTAATTTTTAAAGGGGATCACCTTCTCTGTTCCCAAAAACATAATATAGAAGGTCTTATCAGTGTTGAGTGTAAGTTTATTGGCTGTCATCCATGTTGATATTTTTATTAATTCGTCGTTAACAATGGTATTAAGCGTGGCAAGGTTTGTGGGGGAGATGACAAAAGTTGTGCCCCCCCAGAAAAGAGTTTTGGGTTTAGGGGGAACTTTTGGGAAGATCATTGATGTATAAGAGGTAGAGAGGGGACCAAGGACATTTCCTGCGGAAATTCCGGTTTAAGTGGTAGTGTCGTGGAGGATGTGTCTTTAATAGTGACATACTGATCCCCATTAGTGAGGTAGGATTTGAAGTATGCTAATGCATGACCTCTTATTCCAAAATTGGTCAAGTTTGTGGAGTAGGATGCCGTGGTTTACTGTGTCAAAAGCTTTCCTTAAGTCAATAAAAAGTCCTAATGGATATTCCTTATTTTCAAGTGCTGTGTAAAGCAGGTCTATCATTTTTACTATTGCATCGTTAGTGCTTTTATTTTTCCTGAAGCCAAATTGGCAGGGGTTGAGTATGCTTTGTGTCGTTATAAACGAGTATAATCTCTTGTGCACAAGTTTCTCGAAGATTTTGGATAGCAACGGTAGATTTGATATAAGCCTATAGTTGTTTACGTCTGTGGGGTCACCACCTTTGTGTATTGGTGTAACCCTTGCTGTTTTGAGTAGTGTTGGGAAGGTGCTAGTTTCTAATGATTTGTTAAAAAGTAATGAAATAATATATGAAAGGAAATGAGCGGCTCGTTTGTATATTAATGGTGGAACTTGAGACAGATGCCCTGGGATTTTACTGGCAAGATTTGATCCTATGGTTGAGAAGAAGTCATTTATCTTGTTTACTGTATCAATAGGCTGTAGTGGTGTTTCGTTTGGTTTAGTTAGGATAATATCCCTAGTTTTTTTTAGTTTGTGGGTGCCCATAATCTGTGAGAGTGTTTTCCAGGTCTTTTTTATATCTCCTCTTGTTTCAGTGAATCTGCTGGAGTAGTACAATTGTTTGGCTTTTTTTATTAGTTTGGTGAGAACTGATGAATAGTGTTTAATAAACTCCTTATGTATGAATCCCCGTCTATATTGTTTTTCATATTGATGTTTCTTGTTAATGGATTTTAGTAAGCTGTTAGTTAGCCATGGGCAGCCTAGCCGTTTATTTGTAATCTGTTTCATTTTTATAGGACAATGTTTGTTATATAGTCTATGTAATTTATTAAGAAAGTTGTCTGTCCAATCATCGATACCCTTGGTGTTGTTGAATTCTATAGCCCAGTCAACCGTCTGAGATATACACCTCACAGTGTACACACACTGAGATATACACCTCCCAGTGTACACACACTGAGATATACACCTCACAGTGTACACACACTGAGATATACACCTCACAGTGTACACACACTGAGATATACACCTCAGTGTACATACACTGAGATATACACCTCACAGTGTACACACACTGATATACACCTCACAGTGTACACACACTGAGATATACACCTCATAGTGTACACACACTGAGATATACACCTCACAGTGTACACACACTGAGATATACACCTCACAGTGTACATACACTGAGATATACACTTCACAGTGTACATGCTCTGAGATGTACACCTTACAGTGTACATACACTGAGATATACTCCTCACAGTGTACATATATTGAGATATACACATCACAGTGTACACACACTGAGATATACACCTCACAGTGTACACACACTGAGATATACACCTCACAGTGTACATACACTGAGATATACTCCTCACAGTGTACATACACTGAGATATACACTTCACAGTGTACATGCTCTGAGATATACACCTCACAGTGTACATGCTCTGAGATATACACCTCACAGTATACATACACTGAGATATACACCTCCCAGTGTACACACACTGAAATATACACCTCACAGTGTACATACACTGAGATATACACCTCTAAGTGTACACACACTGAGATATACACATCACAGTGTACACACACTGAGATATACACCTCACATTATACACACACTGAGATATACACCTTACAGCGTACATACACTGAACTAGCCACTAACCATCCATTACCGTCCAGGTTGAGAGCTCAGACAGAGGCTATCAGTGCTGAGGTTGGTACTCGTCAGAGAAAGCTTGGTACCCGCCTACAGGAGGTCCAGGAGCTGCAGCAGAAGGCCAGGGTGTCAGGTCACCAGGACCAGCTGAAGGACCTCAGGTCTGTCATTGAAGAGTGGCCCCGTCTGTCTGGCGACGCTGTGGCACAGAGCCAGCTGGACCAACTGGTGGCACAGGTCAGTTCTGACAGCTGGCACTCTTCACGTAGCAGTAAATAGGTATCTGAGTACTCACCTATTTGTGGTTGCAGGAATTGAGTTACAGCTCGTGGCCCCGCCTCTTCGCTGGTCGCTACAAGGTCCTCTCTCTCTCCCTGCTCCATGAGATTTATCATACCTCTTCTTAAAGCTATGTATGGATCCTGCCTCCACTACATCACTCTCTAGACTGTTCCACTTCCTGACAACTCTATGACTGAAAAAGTACTTCCTAATATCCTTGTGACTCATATGAGTCTTCAACTTCCAGTTGTGACCCCAAGTTGCTGTGTCCCCTCCTGTCTCTCCACCTTGTCAATTTCCCTCAGTATTTTATATGTCGTTATCATGTCTTCCTTGTCCCTCCTGTTCTCCAGTGTCGTTAGTTGTTTAGTTTAATATCTTTATTATGCACCCCATACCCATGGTGTGGGCGGTAGTCAAAAGATTACAGAGGTACATAATGGGTCCAGGGACTGGACCCCAACGTTTTGATAGCTGAGCAAGTTACAAAGGTAATGAATCATGTAAGTAAATATATTTACTTACTTACGTTTATACATGGTTACAATCATAAACAAATTATAAAGTAATGAGCAATTCACCAGTCTACACCCAGTCACAACTGTTATGAGTTCTTGGTGCAAATATTAATTGTTGGGTCACACACACATACACACACACACACACACACACACATACACACACACATACACACACACACACACACACACACACACACACACACACATACACACATTTGCATATTCTTGGATTGTAAGAAGGTGTTTGATACAGTTCCACACAAGAGATAGTGCAGAAGCTGGAGGACCAGGCAGGGGTAACAGGGAAGGCACTACAATGGATCAGGAAATACCTGTCAGGAAGACAGCAGCGAGTCATGGTACGTGACGAGGTGTCAGAGTGGGCGCCGGTACGAGTGGGGTTCCACAGGGGTCAGTCCTAGGACCGGTGCTGTTTCTGGTATTTGTGAAAGATATGACTGAAGGAATAGACTCCGAAGTGTCTCTGTTTGCAGATGATGTGAAGTTGATGAGAAGAATTCAATCGGACGAGGACCAGGCAGAACTACAAAGGGATCTGGACAGGCTGCAAGCCTGGTCCAGCAATTGGCTCCTGGAGTTCAACCCCACCAAGTGCAAAGTCATGAAGATTGGGGAAGGGCAAAGAAGACCGCAGACGGATTACAGTCTAGAGGGCCAGACACTACAAACCTCAATCAAGAAAAAAGATCTTGGGGTGAGTATAACACCAGGCACATCTCCTGAGGCGCACATCAACCAAATAACTGCTGCAGCATACGGGCGCCTAGCAAACCTAAGAACAGCATTCCGACATCTTAATAAAGAATCGTTCAGGACCCTGTACACTGTGTACGTTAGGCCCATACTGGAGTATGCAGCACCAGTTTGGAACCCACACCTAGCCAAGCACGTAAAGAAGCTAGAGAAAGTGCATAGGTTTGCAACAAGACTAGTCCCGGAGCTAAGGGTTATGTCCTACGAGGAGAGGTTAAGGGAAATCGACCTGACGACACTGGAGGACAGGAGAGATAGGGGGGACATGATAACGACATATAAGATACTGAGAGGAATTGACAAGGTGGACATTGACAGAATGTTCCAGAGATGGGACACAGCAACAAGGGGACACAGTTGGAAGTTGAAGACTCAGATGAATCACAGGGATGTTAGGAAGTATTTCTTCAGTCACAGAGTGGTCAGGAAGTGGAATAGTTTGTGAAGCGATGTAGTGGAGGCAGGATCCATACATAGCTTTAAGAAGAAGTATGATAAAGCTCATGGCGCAGGGAGAGTGACCCAGTAGCGGCCAGTGAAGAGGCGGGGCCAGGAGCTATGACTTGACCCCTGCAACCACAACTAGGTGAGTACACAGCTGCAGCATACGGGCGCCTAGCAAACCTAAGAACAGCATTCCGACATCTTGATAAGGAATCGTTCAGGACCCTGTATACTGTGTACGTTAGGCAATGTCGTCATGTTATTTTCCCTTAACCTCCACTCGTAGGACATACTCTTTAGCTCTGGAACTAGTCTTGTTGCAAACCTTTGCACTTTCTCTAATTTCTTGACGTGGTTGACTAGATGTGGGTTCCATACTGGTTCTGCATACTCCAATATGGGCCTGAATGACTCCTTTCCTATATATTGAAATGTTATTCTTAGGTTTGCCAGGCGCCCATATGCTGCAGCAGTTATTTGGTTGATGTGCACCTAAGGAGATGTGCTCGGTATTATACTCACCCCAAGATCCTTTTCTTTTAGTGAAGTTTTCAGTCTTTGGCCCCCTAGCTTGTACTACGTTTGCGGTCTTCTTTGACCTTCCCCAATTTTCATGACTTTGCATTTGGTGGGTTTAAACTCTATAGGCCAGTTGCTGGACCAAGCTTGCAACCTTTCCAGATCCGTCTGTAGTCCTACATGATCTGCAAACAGGGACATCTCTGAATCTATCCCTTCCTTCATATTATTCACATATACCAGAAACAGCTCCGGTCCTAAGACTGACCCCCTGTGGTACCCCGCTCATCACAGTCGCCCACTTTGACACCTCGTCACGTGCCATCACTCTTGTTTCCTTCCTGTCAGCTATTCCCTGAGACATTACAGTGCCTTTCCTGTTATTCCTGCCTGCTTAGTTTAGTTTAATATCTTTATTATGCACCTCATACCCATCCTGTGGGCGGTAGTCAAAAGATTACAGAGGTATATAATGGGTCCAGGGACTGGGCATCAAAACTTTGGGGCCCAGTCCCTGGACCCATTATGTACCTCTGTAATCTTTTGACTGCCGCCCACAGGATGGGTATGGGGTGCATAATAAAGATATTAAACTCTCTCTCTACATCTCTCTCCCCTCTCCCTTCTCTCTATCACTCTCTCCCCTCTCCCTTTTCTCTTCTTCTCCCTCCCTCCCCTCATTCTCCTCTCTTTTCCTTCCTCCCTTCCACCCCCTTTCCCTCTGGCCCCCTTCCCACTCTCCACCCCTCCATCACTCTCCCTGGCCACCTCCCTCCCTCTCCCCATCCTTCTCCCCTTACAACTCCTCCACCCACTCAAACCCTCCCTACACTTTCTCTCTCCCTCTCCATCTCACTCCCCTCTCCTCTCTCTCTTGCTCTTTCCCCTCTACCTTTTGTCTCCCTGCCCCCCATTCCCCACTCTTTTTCCTTCCTCCCTTCCACCCCTTTTCCCTCTAGCCCCCTTTCCCCTCTTTCTCCACCCTTCCATCACTCTCCCTGTCCCTCTTCCCATTTCTCTCCACCTTAAACCCTACACTTCCCCAAACACACACACAACTACAGCAAACAATGGTGTCTCAGAGGGGAACTTGAAGGACCAGAAAATCAGAGGAGAATGGCTCTGGTAGGGAAGAATGGATGGAAGAGCAATGCAAAAAGATGGAACAAGAGTGGGAGAGCAAACTAGGTGAGGTCTCTGCAAAAATGGAGAAAAGGATGGAGGCAGAGCTTTGTGTGAAATTGGAAGGGAGGTTGGAGGAGAAGAACAAATGGGAGTCACAAGTCGAAGCTGCCGTAGCCAGGATAAGGGCCCTAGAATGTGAGGTAAATAGGCTGAAGCAAGTTACAGGGGTATGGACCAGAGGGGACATAGCATCTGAAGCTGGTACACCCTTACCGAACAAGGAACCCAACAGGAAGGAAGGAAACATAACCAAGCAGGGCCGAGGAATGAAGGGGGAGAGCAGCTGGGAGCAGGGGTGGTGGTGGGGGAGGGGGGTGAAGGTGGAGAGGGGGATAGGTCACATGCAGTGGCACGACCAGGCCACCAAGAGCTACAGGAAAACATTGGGGAGACACAGAGGGAAAGGCAATGGGAGGCAGAGAGGGAGAAGTCAGTGTTCATTCACGGGCTTCAGGAGAGCGAGTTAAGGACACACAATGAAAGATGGCAGGAAGAAAGACAGGAGATTGAAAACATCATCAGAGAAATAGGTGAAGAGGACATATCTGAGATAGTAAATTTTCAGAGAATAGGGGGGTATGTGAAGGGGAGAAAACGGCTGGTCAAGCTGATTTTCAAGGCAGAAACAGTGCGAAACAGGATCCTTCAAGAGAAACCGAGAACTCAGTGTTCATCAAGAACTGCAAGAATGTTAGAAAGTATTTCTTCAGTCACAGAGTTGTCAGGAAGTGGAATAGTCTGGGAAGTGATGTAGTGGAGGCAGGATCCATACATAGCTTTAAGGAGAGGTATGATAGGGGCTATCACGTGCTTTTAACATCTTATGGAGAGGGAGCATGGACACTGGGGTCGTCCCGCAGTTACTAAAAACAACAGACATAGCCCCACTCCACAAAGGCGGCAGTAAAGCAATAGCAAAGAACTACAGACCAATAGCGCTAACGTCCCATATCATAAAAATCTTTGAAAGAGTTCTAAGAAGCAAGATCACCACCACTCATCTAGATAACCATCAATTACATAACCCAGGGCAGCACGGGTTTAGAGCAGGTCGCTTCTGTCTGTCCCAACTACTGGACCAATACAAGGTCCTGGATGCTCTAGAAGACAAACAGAATGCAGATGTTATATACACAGACTTTGCAAAAGCCTTTGACAAGTGTGACCATGGTGTAATAGCACACAAAATGCGTGATAAAGGAATAACAGGAAAAGTTGGTAGATGGATCTATAATTTCCTAACAAGTAGAACACAAAGAGTAGTAGTCAACAGAGTAAAGTTTGAGGCAGCTAATGTGAAAAGCTCTGTTCCACAAGGCACAGTACTCGCTCCCATCCTGTTCCTCATCCTCATATCCGACATAGACATGGATATAAGCCACAGTGCCGTGTCTTCCTTTGCAGATGACACCCGAATCTGTATGACAGTGTCCACCGTTGAAGACACTGCAAGACTACCTGGAGTCTACCTGGAGAGAATTCCAGGGGTCAACGCCCCCGCGGCCCGGTCTGTGACCAGGCCTCCTGTTAGACCAGAACCTGATCAACCAGGCTGTTACTGCTGGCCGGACACAGTCCAACGTACGAACCACAGCATGGCTGGTCAGGTACCGACTTTAGGTGCCTGTCCAGTGCCTGCTTGAAGACAGCAAGGGGTTTGTTGGTAATCCCCCTGATGTATGCTGGGAGGCAGTTGAACAATCTTGGGCCCCTGACACTTATTGTGTTGTCCCTCAACGTGCTAGTGGCACCCATGCTCTTCATTGGGGGGACGTTACATCGACTGCCGAGTCTTTTGCTTTCGTAGGGAGTGATTTTTGTGTCCAAGTTTGGTACTAAGCCCTCGAGAATTTTCCATATGTATATAATAATGTATCTCTCCCGCCTGCGTTCTAGAGAGTACAGGTTTAGGAACTTCAAGCGTTCCCAGTAATTGAGGTGGTTTATCACACTTATGCGTGTGGTGAAGGTTCTCTGCACATTTTCAAGGTCAGCAATTTCACCCTACTCCAAGCAGACATAAACCAAATCTTTAAATGGGCTGCAGAAAACAATATGAAGTTCAATGATGAGAAATTTCAATTACTCAGATACGGAAAACGTGAGGAAATTAAAATCTCATCGGAGTACAAAACTAATTCCAACCACACAATAGAGCGAAAAACTAATGTCAAAGACCTGGGAGTGATCATGTCAGAGGATCTCACCTTCAAGGACCATAACACCGTAGCAATCGCATCTGCTAGAAAAATGACAGGATGGATGAGAACCTTCAAAACCAGGGATACAAAGCCCATGTTGACACTTTACAAATCTCTTGTTCTATCTAGGCTGGAATATTGCTGCACACTAATTGCACCTTTCAAGGCAGGTGAAATTGCTGACCTAGAAAATGTGCAGAGAACCTTCACGGCACGCATAACTGCGATAAACCACCTCAATTACTGGGAACGCTTGAAGTTTCTAAACCTGTACTCCCTAGAACGCAGGCGGGAGAGATACATTGTTATATACACGTGGAAAATTCTCGAGCTATTAGTACCAAACTTGCACACGAAAATCACTCCCTACGAAAGCAAAAGACTCGGCAGGCGATGTAACATCCCCCCAATGAAAAGCAGGGGTGCCACTAGCACGTTGAGGGACAACACAATAAGTGTCAGGGGCCCAAGATTGTTCAACTGCCTCCCAGCATACATCAGGGGGATTACCAACAAACCCCTGGCTGTCTTCAAGCAGGCACTGGACAGGCACCTAAAGTCGGTACCTGACCAGCCAGGCTGTGGTTCGTACGTTGGACTGCGTGCGGCCAGCAGTAACAGCCTGGTTGATCAGGTTCTGGTCCAACATGAGGCCTGGTCACAGACCGGGCTGCAGGGGCGTTGACCCCTGGAATTCTCTCCAGGTAAACTCCAGGTGGGACACAGCAACAAGGGGTCACAGTTGGAAGTTGAAGACTCAAATGAACCACAGGGATGTTAGGAAATATTTCTTCAGTCACAGAGTTGTCAGGAAGTGGAATAGTCTGGGAAGTGATGTAGTGGAGGCAGGATCCATACATAGCTTTAAGGAGAGGTATGATAAAGCTCATGGAGCGGGTAGAGTGACCGAGTAGCGGCCAGTGAAGAGGCGGGGCCAGGAGCTGTGACTCGACCCCTGCAACCACAACTAGGTGAGTACAGATACACCCACACACACACACCACAGGGAGGCAACAACGGGTCATGGTGCGTGATGAGGTATCACAGTGGGCGCCTGTGACGAGCGGTGTACCGCAGGGGTCAGTCCTAGGACCAGTGCTATTCTTGGTATATAGCTTTAAGGAGAGGTATGATAAAGCTCATGGAGCGGGTAGAGTGACCGAGTAGCGGCCAGTGAAGAGGCGGGGCCAGGAGCTGTGACTCGACCCCTGCAACCACAACTAGGTGAGTACAGATACACCCACACACACACACCACAGGGAGGCAACAACGGGTCATGGTGCGTGATGAGGTATCACAGTGGGCGCCTGTGACGAGCGGTGTACCGCAGGGGTCAGTCCTAGGACCAGTGCTATTCTTGGTATATGTGAATGACATTACGGACGGGATAGACTCAGAAGTGTCTCTGTTCGCAGATGATGTGAAATTAATGAGGAGAATCACATCGGAAGAGGACCAAGCAGGACTTCAAACAGACCTGGACAAGCTTGACATCTGGTCTAGCAACTGCCTTCTCGAATTCAATCCCACCAAATGCAAAGTCATGAAGATCGGAGAAGGGCAAAGAAGACCGCTGACAGAGTACAGGCTAGGTGGACAAAGGCTACAAATCTCATCAAAGGAGAAAGACCTTGGGGTGAGTATAACGCCAAGGACGTCTCCGGAAACACACATCAACCAGATAACTGCGGCAGCATATGGGCGACTGGCAAACCTAAGATTAGCGTTCCGTTACCTTAACAAGGAATCGTTCAAGACACTGTACACCGTGTACGTCAGGCCCATACTAGAGTATGCAGCACCAGTCTCGAACCCGCACCTGGTCAAGCACGTCAAGAAATTAGAGAAAGTGCAAAGGTTTGCGACAAGGCTAGTTCCACAACTCAGGGGACTGCCCTATGAAGAAAGGTTGAGGGAAATAGGACTAACAACACTGGAGGACAGAAGGGTTGGAGGAGACATGATAACGACATACAAAATACTGCGGGGAATAGACAAGGTAGATAGTGACAGGATGTTCCAGAGAGGGAACAAAGAAACAAGGGGACACAACTGGAAGCTGAAGACTCAGATGAGTCAAAGGGATGTTAAGAAGCATTTCTTCAGCCATAGAGTAGTTAGGAAGTGGAATAGTCTAGCGAACGATATAGTGGAGGCAGGAACCATACATAGTTTTAAGACAAGGTATGATAAAGCTCATGGAGCAGGGAGAGCAGAGACCCAGTAGCAGACAGCGAAGAGGCGGGGCCAGGAGCTGAGTCTCGACCCCTGCAACCACAATTAGGTGAGTACAATTAGGTGAGTACACACACACACACACACACACACACGATGGCATGGTGGCTAGCGCTCTTGCTTCACGCATGGATTGCCCGGTTCAATTCCCGGCGGGGCCGAAACATTTCGAAGTGTTTCGTTACACACACACACACACACACACATACATACAACAGGCCTAGTGTCTAATCAACATGTGCCTAGGACAAAATGGTAACTAACACGAGCTATGACTCGACCCCTGCAACCACAAATAGGTGAGTACACATGTGGTAATGCTTTATTTACAGGGAGCAAAGTCAGGGTATTTTTCCAGAATGGTCTGTAATATACCACTGTGGATAAAATACTTTGACATATCTTGAACATTTCTGAGTGAGTTGTCTCTGAATTCATTAATTTTATCGCACTCCAGTACATAATGACGCAGGGTGTGACAATAATCCAACTGGCAAAGTTTACATTTTGTTTGGTCTACATCTGGTGGTGGTGATTTAACCTGTTGGATGCACCATAGACATGTGGCTCCTCCTGAATGATAGAATGATGATAGATGGACTGACTGGTGTCAATCTCGCTGAGTCTTTGCACTAATCTCTTGTGCAGAACTGTGTTGAAAGCCTTCTTGCAGTCCAAGAAAATGCAGTCTACCCACCCCTCTTTCTCCTGTCATGCTTCTGTCACCTTATCTTAAAAACTCCAGTAGGTTTGTGATACAGGATATCCCTTCCCTGAAACCATGCTGGTTATCATGTATAAGCTCATTCCTTTTTATCTGCTCCACCACTCTTCTTCTGATAATCTTCTCCATAACTTTACATATCATACATGCCAGTGAGACTGGTCTGTAGTTTAATGCTACGTGTTTGCCTCCTTTCTGAAAAAAATGGAACTATATTTGTTTTCTTCCACACCTCAGGTAGTCGCCCTGTTACGATAGATGGTTGAAGATTGTTGTTAGTGGCACACAGTGCCTCTGCTCCCTTTCTCAGGACTCACAGAGATATGTTGTCTGACCCCACCGCCTTTGAGGTATCTAGTTCACTTAGTAGTTTCTTCACCTCCTCCTCGGTTGTGTGTAGTGTGTCCAGCACTTGTTAGTGCACTCTGCCATCCCGATTTGCTGGAAGCCTTTCTGTCTCCACTGGAAATACTTCCCTAAATCTCGTGTTGAGCTCTTCATATATTTCTCGGTCATTTCTTGTGATCTTCTCTCCTTCCTTCATCAGCTTGATTATCTGGTCATTGACTGTTGTTTAACTCCTGATGTGACTGTATAACAAACAGCTTTGGGTCAGATTTGGCTTTCGATGCTACGTCATTCTTTTGTTGTCGCTGGGTCTCTATCGTTATCCATGTATATTCATTTCTGTCTCTTCGGCTCATCTTATTTTCCTGGGTCCTTTGTCTTTCTATACATGTTAGTTGACTTGTGGGTGGAATCCTAGGCAGGGTGAGATGTAATTGCAAGTCACCTTACACCCGCTGCTGTCACTGTTCACCTAGCAGTAAATAGGTACCAGTGATGATACTGTTTAAGTCATTAGTTCCTTGACCTGTACTCCTTGGAATGCAGGTGAGAAAGATGCATCATAATTTACACCTGGAAAATCCTAAAGAACCAAGACTGTTCAACAGCCTCCCATCACCAAAAATGCAGGTTCCTAATTACTGCTAGATGAACAGTGACAGCAGGTGTAAGATGACTAACACTCAGGTACCTACTTACTGCTAGGTTAACAGTGACAGCAGATGTAAGGTAACTAATACCTATGTACCAACTTAGTGCTAGGTGAACAGTGACACCAGGTGTAAGGTAACTAACTCCTAGGTACCTACTTACTGCTAGAGGAATAGTGACAGCAGGTGTAAGTTGACTAGCACCCAGGTACCTACTTACTGCTAGGTGAACAGTGACAGCAGGTGTAAGGTGGCTAACACCCTCGCATATTAAACTTGACTACATATATGGGTTTTTCAAATTTGATCTTTTTTTCAGATTGCTGAGGTTGTGAGTGATGTGTTTGGCTCCAGTGAGTATTCTCCACTAGTGCCAGAGACCAGCAGTGCCAGCAGTGTCAAGAAACAGCCTAAGACCACTGCAGTCCCTAAATGTAAGTGTATTAGCCTGTTTGTGACTGCAAGGGTCGAGTCACAGCTTCTTGCCCTCTTCCCAACTTCCCACATATCAGATACAGTCCTTAGCTTCTTAAACCCTATTCTTAAAGCTATGTATGAAAGAGTTAGAGAAAGGTAATAATCATCTTTATTCCTTCATAAAGCCGGTGAAGTAAAGTCAGAAGCCACGGAGACGACATCAGTGCCATTAAAGCCAGCAGTGAGTGCTGGCATGGGTCAGGAGGCACTGTTAGCACTGCTGGAGGCCAGAGTTACTGACCTCTGTGCCCAGCTGGACAATATTGATCCTAAACTACGAGATGTTATCTTCCAGGTGAGATAACTTTTAAGACTGCTAACTTAATTAAACCTTTACTGTTATCTTCTAGGTTAGTTATTTTCTAAGACTGCTTACTTAAACCTGTACTGCTATCTTACAGGTTAGGAAATCTTTAAGACTGCTAACTTAAAGCTGTACTGTTATATTATAGGTTAGGTAATTTTTAAGATTCCTAACTTAAACCTGTGCTGTTATCTTACAGGTTAGGTAATCTTTAAGACTACTAACTTAAACTTTTATGGGTATCTTCCAGGTCAAGTAATCTTTAAGACTGCTAACTTAAACTCTTAATTTTGAGAAATATATTGTCAACTATACTTCCATATATTCTCATATTTACTCCCATACATTTTTATATATACTACCATATATTGTTAAATATATTACCATATATTCTAATATATGCTCCCATATAGTCTCATATATATATATATATATATATATATATATATATATATATATATATATATATATATATATATATATATATATATATATAATATTCCTACATATCATATTCCCATATATACTACTCCTATATAATATAAACATTTCCATATATTCCCCTACTTCCATATAAATATATCTATATATTCTCATATATATTGTCATATAATGATATATTCTTATAGAGCTGTGAACAGTCTCGTAGAGCTCGGGTGAAGGAGGAGAAGAAGCTTGAAGCTGAAGCTCGTAGAGCTGAACGTAAGAGGCGTCATCTTGAGAGAGCTCTAGCTGAACCTCCAGCTAAACCTCTGTGAACTTTTAACAGCCTCACAGCTCCTCTGTGAACCTCTGAGAACCACCCAGCATCACTGCAATCCTGGAAGAACTGTGAACCTCACAGCACCACTGTGAACCTCTCAACATCACTGTGAACCTCCCAGCACCACTGTGAACCTCTCAACACCACTGTGAACCTCCCAGCACCACTGTGAACCTCTCTACACCACTGTGAACCTCCCAGCACCACTGTGAACCTCCCAGCACCACTGTGAACCTCCCAGCACCACTGTGAACCTGCAAGCACCACTGTAAACCTCCCAGCACCACTGTGAACCTGCAAGCACCACTGTGAAACTCCCAGCACCACTGTGAACCTCCCAGCACCACTGTGAACCTCCCAACACCACTGTGAACCTCCCAACACGACTGTGAACCTCTCAACACCACTGTGAACCTCCCAACACGACTGTGAACCTTCCAACACCTCTGTGAACCTGCCAGCACCACTGTGAACCTCCCAACACCCCTGTGAACCTCCCAGCACCCCTGTGAACCTCCCAGCCCCACTGTGAACCTCCAAGCACCACTGTGAACCTCCCAGCACCACTGTGAACCTCCCAGCACCACTGTGAACCTCCCAAAACTACTGTGAACCTCCCAGCCCCACTGTGAACCTCCCAGCACCACTGTGAACCTCCCAGCACCACTGTGAACTTCCCAACACCACTGTGAACCTCCCAGCACCACTGTGAACCTCCCAGCCCCACTGTGAACCTCCCAGCACCACTGTGAACCTCCCAGCACCATTGTGAACCTCCCAGCACCACTGTGAACCTCCCAAAACTACTGTGAACCTCCCAGCCCCACTGTGAACCTCCCAGCACCACTGTGAACCTCCCAGCACAACTGTGAACCTCCCAGCCCCACTGTGAACCTCCCAGCACCACTGTGAACCTCCCAGCACCACTGTGAATCTCTCAGCACAACTGTGAACCTCCCAACACCACTGTGAACCTCCCAACACTACTGTGAACCTCTCAACACCACTGTGAACCTCCCAACACCTCTGTGAACCTCCCAACACCACTGTGAACCTCCCAGCACCACTGTGAACCTTACAGCACCACTGTGAGCCTCCCAGCACCACTGTGAGCCTCCCAGCACCACTGTGAACCTCCCAAAATCACTGTAAACTTCCCAACACCACTTTGAACCTCCCAGTACCACTGTGAACCTCCCAACACCATTGTGAACCTCCCAACACCACTGTGAACCTCCCAACACCACTGTGAACCTCCTAGCAGCACCTTGAACCTCCCAGCAGCATTTTGAACCTCCCAGCACCACTGTGTACCTCCCAGCACCACTGTGAACCTCCCAACACCACTGTGAACCTCCCAGCACCACTGTGAACCTCCCAGCACAACTGTGAACCTCCCAACACCGCTGTGAACCTCCCAAACACCGCTGTGAACCTCCCAACACCACTGTGAACCTCCCAACACCACTCTGAACCTCCCAGCAGCACCTTGAACCTTCCAGCACCAATGTGAACCTCCCAGCGCCACTGTGAACCTCCCAACACCACTGTGAACCTTTCAGCACCACTGTGAACCTCCCAGCACCACTGTGAACCTCCCAACACCACTGTGAACCTCCCAACACCACTCTGAACCTCCCAACACCACTCTGAACCTCCCAGCAGCATCTTGAACCTCCCAGCAGCACCTTGAACCTTCCAGCACCAATGTGAACCTCCCAGCGCCACTGTGAACCTCTATTACAAACTCAGGTTCTCAAGGCCTGTTATCCTGAGTGCAAAAGGCAGCTTGGAGCAAATTAAACAGCAGAAAAACCTAAAATTGTATTTTCTTTCACCAAGTATACATAGATTTATACAAAGTATGCACACTATATACAAGAACTGGAAATATATGTGTATGCCACGGTAAGTCAAGGCAAAACAGCAGCCAAGAGACAAGAGACAACAGTGCATCAACCTGCACAGAATGAAAATGACAATGGTAAAAACGTGCATGGTAACCACGTCACCTTTACAATTGCCAGATTCATATTATGATTGGCTGAACCTAGGTACTGATCTGATGATGGGGCCCCGATCGTCAGACCCTTAGTGCCTGGTTCGCTGGTTGGGGAGGTAGCCTTTTATGGTGTGACATGCGCCGAATAAAGGTTACGTACTCTTTGCATGCCACAACCTCCAAATATAGCTCTGTTAGTATCTTGGATTTATTAGTTTCCCCTCGAGTTATCTTCATATTTAAGTATTTTTGGCGGCCCAAGAGCTATATGTCAACCAGTTATATAGTAATATACATGTTTTTCTCTAGCATAACACAAATGTGAACTTATATATACTTATATAAATGTTTATACAGCTGGATGCCCAGCCGAGAGAGCCCCGATCACTAGCAGCCAACAATACCCACAACCCAGCAAACCGCCCCAACAGGATGATCACCATCTATCCTTGGAAGAATGGCAAGCTCTTAGCATGGGACTATACCTGTGTGTCGACACTGGCTGACACCTACATCCATCACAGTGTCGGGCGACAGGGAGGAGCTGCTGACCACAGGGAGGAGTACAAGATCGGCAAGTACAGGAACATAAGCCAACAGTATCAGTTTGTCCCAGTGGGATCAGAGACCTTGGGATCATGGGGAAAAAATGCAGCACGTTTCCTTAAAGAACTGGGTTCCAGACTCATCGACACCACCAGGGACCCCAAGGGCAGCCACTTTCATGTTCCAGCACCTCAGAGTGGCCATCCAGAGAAGAAATGCATGCTGTATACTGGGCTTGTGTCTGGCTTCGGAGGACCTGGAGGAGATTCATAATCTTTGATATATTGTACCAATGTATTCATGTTTGTGTTATCTGTCAATGTATTCTATATATTAATAAAGCACTTATATAATATATATAGGGGGTGGTAGAAGAAAATATTCAAACAGCTCCGGGGAGAACCTCGAGTTTTCCCTGAGGTACGTTTATTGTCTTCTCTGAGGATGAGAGTCCCCAGTAAAGTTCTAGAGGTGGTACCTAAATATATATATATATATATATATATATATATATATATATATATATATATATATATATATACTTATACAGGAATCAAGAAATGCAGGAAGAACTAAAAGCCATAAATGAAATTGAAAGAAACCCAAAGTATTTCTTTTCTTATGCCAAATCAAAGTCGAGAACATCCAGTATTGGGCCCCTACTTAAACGGGATGGGTCTTGTACCTTGTGAGTTCATTACTATTGCGACCCCAGAATGGGCCCCAATGTATATACATGTTTATGATATATTTTATGTATATTTCCATTTTCTATAATTTTATATTGCTGATATTCTCGATAATAGCTAAATCGTTAATATCTTGCTTTATATTATTATTTGACTTAGCTATATTTATTAGGTAGGATATAACATTATAAATTGTGCTCATGTTTGTAGTAGCTGCCTTGGAGTTGGCAAACTACCGCTTATGACATTTCACTTGTTATGCTGCCGGCGCCTAGTTGCTGGTAGCCAGTCGGAGGCCTGACCCTGAGGTGGGTGGCTGCTTCTACTTCCTCCAGAGCACTACGCAGCTGGACATCGTTGAGTCAACACCTTTTGTCTCTGCTTGTTTTCTCGCTATTTAGACTCTGTTTGGGTAGAGTATGTATTTGGTGGTGAGACGAAACATACTTCTCAGGACTCTGTGTAACTCTGTTCACAGAGGATAGACTAGACAGTGATTTTCGACGTTTTTCTGGGTTGTGTGTCACATTGACACTCAGAGATAACTCAGGTCTCCAGCTATAGCTCCTGACCTAATTCGATAAGGCATCTGTGCACCGTCACAGTCTGGGATTGTTTATGCTGAACCTAGATTCAGTAGTTGTTGTTGTTTGATATTGTGGAAAATATTGGTATTTTCCGAAAGTTGTAATTGATAAACTTTCCAATATGAATAGATATCATTGCTGTGTTGCTGTTGGCTTAACATTAATTGAAAAGAACCAACGAATTGACACGCATGCGCGAGATGCCTGGGCAGCTGGGCAGGGAGGCGTGAGAGAGGGGAATAGGCAGAGAGTGAACGACGAGCCTAGCGACCCGATTTCAGGTGACGATGGCGAGCCGAATTTGGAGATTATGTCCGCCAAATCGGATTTAATTACCTCCTTTCGTAATGTGGAGGAATATCCAGTGGCGCGGGGAATATCAAGTGGGACAATCGGTCCAGGAGGTCCAGTAATCGGACAATAATTGTGAAATAAGGTGCCACCGGCCAGTGACGCGGCCACAGGCCTATTTGAACTGAGTGAAGTGACCATACGGCAGGATAAAGTCGTAACCCTGCTGCAGGGGAGTTTCGTCTTAGAAGAGATGGAAATATATTCGATGAACTGTGGGAAATGGAATATAGTGAAACCGAGTTGTAAATAATCAGGGATTGATTGCATCGAGCGAATCTGGCTTGGGTACGCCATACCCCGACCGCCATATTGGATGTGATTGAAATGAACTAACATATCGCAAGTTATCTACTCGAAATTCAAGTATCGAGACTGTGAATGTGTATAAACCAGTGGGGCATTAAGCCAGGATACACGTAATATGTAAAGTTATACGTATAAACAGTACAAACGGTCGGATTAGTGCGAGGATCTGATTCGCTACCCCGACCAACCACATGTTAACGAACGCTCAGTCTCGTGGGCGTATGAGAGTGTACGGAAATTACCCTTCCTTGAATCGACG
>WNWK01037423.1:0-18516 GCA_009830355.1 Cherax destructor | reverse complement strand
GCTTTTCTTCCGCTTTTACTAATTTGGGGGAGGAACTGTGTCAAGGCCTTCCCAGGGGGGAAAAAATGAAAAAAAACCCCCACCCTTCTCTCTTTTCCTTTTCCCTGTTCTTTATCATAGAACTCTAGGAGGTTTGTTCCGGTTTTCCTTCCCGGAATCCGGTGCCTGGTGTTTATTATCCTGTTCAGCTCAAGGTGTTCCAATTTTTTTCCTGATGATTTTCCAGGACTTTGCACACTATACACGGGAACCGGTCTATAGTTTATCCCTTTTTTTTCTGCCCCTTTTTTAAAGAGGGGGACTACGGGCCCTTCTTCCATACCTCAGGTAACTGCTCATTTTCAAGGGATTTGTTGAATATTATGGTGGGGCACACTCAGTACCTCAGCTGTGTGTGTGTGTGTGTGTGTTTTTTACTCACCTTTTGGGTTTTTTTGCAGGGGTCGAGTCGTAGCTCCCCCCCCCTCTTCCGGGTGTTCCCGGAAAACCCTTAAAAAAATTTTTGGGAAGGCAAAAAAACCCTTTTTTGGGGCCCCGGGGGAAAGAAGGCTAAATTTTTGGGGGCAGGGGGAGGCTTCTCTCCAAATTGAGAATTTGAAGTTCAGTAAAACCAATGATAAATTTTCATAAAATGTTTTATTTCCGGACGAATGACCAGTTTCACATACTTTATAGATTTTGGAATTTTTTTGCCCTGTAACTATACAAGTCTTGCAAATCAACAAGTCGGGTTTGAGATATAGTAGACGTTAAAAACTTTTATGTTTTCAAGTTTCCTATAAGATATTTCGGAGGTATTTAGCTGGAATTGTAACAATAATCTCAAACTAATAAAAATTTTTTGGGGAAATAACTTGCAAATTTTTTAGTCTTTTAAAAAAATTTTTAACAGTTATAAAGGTTTCAATTCTGGTTTTCCAAAATTTGTTGACTGTACAAATGATGAATGTTGCATTTCTGCTGAAAAATTTTTCCCCCAAATCTGGGCCCCTACCAATGTCCAATTAAACCCCCCCTTTTCATAAGCCCTGATACTAGGTCAGTCTCCCCTGCCCCAAAAAGGGGTTTTTTTATACATCTCCAAAGCAAATTGGATCCTGCCTCCACTACAACGCTACCCCGGGTTGTTCCAATTTTCCGCAACCTAGTGCAAAAAAAATATTTCCTAAAATCGTTTACTCATCTGATTTTTTATCCATTTTTGGGGGCCCCTTGTTCCTGTGTCCAATTTTTGAAAAATTCTGTCCGTGTCCCCCTTTTTCCTTTTCCAGTATTTTATAGCGTTACTGCCCCCCTGTCTCTCCTTCTCCCAGTGAAACCCGGATGAGTTCGCTTGGGGGTTTCCCCCAAAAAATAAATCCTTAACCCCGGGGCTATTTTCTAATTTTTTTATGTGTTTTTTAACCCCAAATGTGGGTTCAACACTGGTGCTGCATGCCCCAGTATGGGCCTGTCGTACACGGTGTACAGTTTCGTGGTGACCCTTAGATGTTTGCCAGGCGCTCATATGTTGCAACAGTTATTTGGTTCATGTGCACACGTAAAGGGGGATGTGTTTGGGTGATGCTCCCCCCAAAACCCTTTTTCACTTGAGTGAGGCTTGCACCTTTGACTCCCAAACTGTAACCATCTGCTTTTTTGGGGGGGGTTAAAAACTCCAGCCATTTTTTGGCCCAAATGCAACCGTCTAAACCCCTTGTAGTCTTGTGGTCCCCCCCCCGTTGAATTTCAGCACTAGCTTAACGTCGTTTGCAAAGGGAACCCTAACCCCTTTCGTCATGCCATTCACCTATACCAGAAATAGCACTGGTCCCAAGATTCCCCGGGGGGCCTTGCCGACACAGGCGCCCACTCTGACACCTCGTCACGTACCATCACTCTTTTTTTCCTTCCTGTCAGGTATTCTAATCACTGCAGTTGTTTATTCTGTTATACCTACCTGCTCCTCTGCTTTTTCCGTCTTTCGGCGAATTTTTTCAATCCCCCAAAAAATAAATTTCCCCCAACCCCCTCTCTGATCTTACTTTAGTACCTTTCGTAGAACTTCAGTCTTTTGAAACAAGATTTTAATCCTGAAACTGTTTTATGTGTATGCTCTTTCCCCTTTGGTGCTCCCCACCCCCTTTTAACATTCTCCATAATGGATACATATCTGTGACACTGGTCTGTAGTTTAATTTTCTTGTACGTCTCACTTCAAAAAAGGGGCCCATTTGCTGTCTTCCCCCCTCTGGTACTTACCCTGCTTCAAAGTTGTTGAAATTTTTGCTATCCCCACAGTTATTTCCTGGATGCCCTTCAGTCCCCCTGAGAATACCCCCCTAAATATCTTCCTGAACTCTTAAATACATCCTGGTTTTTCTGAGCTCCCTTCCTTCCTGGTCCTTGACTGTTTTTTCCCCTCCTGATGTGGCTGTTAACAGTTTTGTTTCAGATTTGGCTTTCGATGCTATGGGTACTCACCAAATTGGGGTTTCCCAAGGTCTATTCATAGCTCCTGGCCCCGCCTCTTACTGGTCGCACTAGGTCCACTCTCTCCCTTTTATAAGCTTTATAAAGCTCTTCTTAAAGCATGTATGGGTTCTCATCCCAAAATCACTTTCCAGATTTTCCCCTTTCCCTGAAACCTATGGCTGAAGAAGTACTTCCAAACATCCCCGTGACTCATCTGAGTCTTCTCCAGTTGTGTCCCTTTGTTGTATTTGCCCATCTCTGAAACATTCTCCCTTTGGGACTTTGTCAATTCTTCTCACTTTTTAGTTTTTCATTCCCTATCCTCCTGTCCTCCAGTGTCATCAGGGCAAATTTCCCTTTAAACCCCTCCTCCTGGAAAGCCCCAAAGTTCCGGGAAAAGTCTTGTTGGTTTTCACTTTCACACATTTATTGATTTGACTGGTGTGGGCTCGAAACTTGCGCTGCATACCATATGGGTTTTCGTACACGTGTACAAATTTTAACGATTCCTACAGAGGTGTCCCAACGCTATTCTTAGGTTTGAAGAAGTTATTTTTTGGTTGATGTCTCTTCATGGATGTGCTCCTTATCTAACCCCATGATCCTTTATTCTTTAGTGAGGTTTGAGTCTTTAGCACCCCCCCTAGTCTTACTCTGTCTGCGGTCTTGTTTGCCCCTTTCCCCCAAACTTCTGATTTTGCACTTGGTGGGGTTAACCTTCAGGAGCCAGTTGCTGGACCAGGCTTGCAGCCTGAAGTCCCGCCTGATCCTCATCCCACGAATTCTCCTCGTTAACTTCATCATCTGCAAACACAGACACTTTGAGTCTGTTCCTTCATCTTGTCATTCACATTTAACAGAAATAGCACAGGTGAGAAAGCCCCTGGAAACCCCACCGTTACAGGCGCCCCTGGTACCCCCGTCACTATCATGACTCATGAGCCTCCCCCGGGATTCTCTCACCCATTGCAGTGCCTTTCCTGCTATACCTGCCTGATCCTTTAGCTTTTGCACTAATCTTTTTGAGGAACTGTGTCGAAAGCCTTCTTTCAGCCCCGAAAATGCAATGTACTCACCTTTCTCTCTTTTTCTTTCTTCCGTCACCTTGTCATAAACTAAAATAAATTTGTAAAAATTTCCCCTTTCCCCGAAGCTGCGCTGGTTTTCGGGATAAAATCTTCCCCTTTAGGGGCTCCACCACTATTCTGATTATCTTCTATGACTTTGCTTACTAGTCAGTGACACTGGTCCTGTTTATTTTGTCTGTCTCATTTGTTAAAAAATATTATTTTTGCTGTATCTAGTTAATTGCAGCCTCTTCACCTCCTCCCCGGTTGTGTGTATTGTGCCCCGCACTTGTTGGTGTACTTCTCATTCAGATTCCAGTCCTGTCTGTCTCCATGAAAAAACTTCTTAATTTCATGTTAAACTATTCACATACTTCTTAATCGTTTCTTGTGAACTCCCCACCCTTTTTTCCTCAGCCTCTTATGGTCCTTGACTTTTTTTTCTCCTGATGTGGCTGTAGAACAGCTTGGGTTAACTTGACTTTGGATGCTATGTCTTTTTTATTGCCGCTGGGCCTTCCTTCCCGTGCATATTCCTTTTTGGTCTTGACTAATCTCCCTTTTTTTAAAATGTCCCTTTTTCTTTTTTGTTTTTTCCCTTCTCTACCCTTTATTTCGGCTTCTCAACACCTCTGGGTGAACCCCAAGGGGGGTTCCCGGGGTTTTTCATTTTTTCTTTTCCCTTGGGAACGAATCTCCCTTTTTCCCCCTTGCATTTTGTCATTTTTCATTTATTTACTGATTTTCCATAAGTTCTCTTTTTCCCCCTGAACCTCATGGGGAAAATTCCCCCTCCCTTTTACCCCCATTTTGTAGTTTGGCTTCTCCCTCCCCTCTTCCCTTCCCTCTCCCCTTTTAACTCTCTTTTTTAAAAAACTCAGGGCTATGTGATCACTAGCTGCAAGGGGCCTTTAATTTATAGTCCACAATGCATGAACTACTCATGGTGAATATGAGGTCTAGTCTTGCTGGTTTATCCTCTTCTTCTAACATGTTGATGCATGAGGTTTTCCAGTACTATCTCCATCATCTTAGGCCTCCATATTTTTTTTTCTCCCATGTGGCTACAGGTATCCCATGTGACTGACATCACCCACAACTAGTAACTTTAACCTGCCCATGTGGGCCCTTCTTGCCAGCTCCACTAGTGTATCAACCATTGCTCTGTTCCTCTCATCATATTCTTGTCTTTCCTTGTGATATTCTATAGTGGGCTATAAATCACTCCAATCCCCACCTTGGGACCCCAGTCAGAAACGTTCCTACTATGCAGTCACTTGCTTCCCTCTGTTCCCTTCTTCCAACTCCTCAGAACTCCACGGGTTTTGATGAGCAGTGTAACACCTCCACCCTCCATTCCCTCTATCTTTCATTAGGATTTGATATCCAGTTGAAAAGATGGCATATGTTATCATTCCTATGAGTTTGGTTTCCGTGAGTGCTATGATGTCTGGTGATGTCTCTGATTCTTTTGTGACACTTATTTGTTATTCCATCTGCGCTGGTGTTTCATACCTTCAGCTTCTTTTCCAACACTGTGTACTGGGAGGTTTGTGGGGGCTGGGGAGGACAGACCTGGCATGGGCCTTTGGGAGTCTACTGTGTAGGGTGGGGTAGGGTCTGTGAGTGAGGAGTGTGGTTTGTTTTGGGATATGTTTGGTTGTGTGGTTCTTTGGGTGGTTCTGTTGGTGGCTGTGCTTGCTGCTTCTCCCGACTCTGATTGTTCCTCCTAACTCTAGCCTTTTCTTTTTTTTTTTTTTTGCCCCTTACGTCTTTGTATCCTCTCTCTCAGTTTCTGTCATTCAGTTCTCGTTCTGTCGTGATCTAGGTACAACCTCTGGTATTTTTCTGTTTCCTTTACCCATGGTTTCTGCTACAGGATCCTTTTCTTAACTGTTTCTGTATTGAAAATAAATTTTGATTGGCCGATTTCTTTCCCCTTGAGTATCCCTATTCTCTTTAAATTTATCAGCTCAGTCATGTTCTCCTCTAATGTTTGTCTGATTATATTTCCAATATCTCTTTTCTCTCCCAGTCATCTTTCATCGTATGTCCTCCCTTCAGTCTCCTGAAGCCCATGAATGAAAACTGACCTCCTCTTCCCATTGCTTTTCCCACCTCGCATTTAAACATAGCCTTTGCTGCTTCCCTTATCATTGCCTGAATCTCTCGGTGGAATGATCGAGCCTCTGAGGGGCCTATCACCTTCTCTACCTACCTCCTCCCTTCACTTACTGCTGTCCTTGTGCCCAGCAACATGCCACTTTCATTCCTCGTGGCCAGATGGGGCTTCAACATAGGACTTAATGCCTTCCTTTTCTTCGGTTCCCTCATTGGATATTGGTGTAGCTGCTTTGATGCCATACTCCTTCCCTTCTTTAGCTCTATGTCTTGTTTTAGCATCTTCAGTTCATCTTCTAGGCTCTGTATCATGGCTTCTGCAGCTTCGGCTTGCAGTTCCACTTCTTGTTCGTTGCATCCATCCTCTCCTCCATATTCAGCGATAAGCTCACCCAGCTTCCTTTCCCATTTTTGTCAAATACTTCTCCTTAGCTCTTTTGTCCATTCATCCTTTCCAAACCCATCTTCTTCTGGTCCCCTGGGTCTTCAACCTTTCCTCTGGGGTCTCCCTTTTTTTACACTTGTTATTGAAGTGTGTGTGTGTGTGTGTTGTATACATGTGTGTTGTAGTGTGTGTGTGTGTACTCATCTAATTATGGTTGCAGGGGTCGAGACTCAGCTCCTGGCCCCGTGTGAGTGTGTGTATGTGTGTGTGTGTGTGCGTACTTGTGTGTGTTTGTGTGTGTGGGGGAGGAGTAGGAGTATGGAGTGAGGAATTATGGAGTAGAGGGAGTAGGTAGGGTGTGATGGATTAGATGGAGTGGGTAGGGAGTGATGGATGGATTAGAGGGAGTGGGTAGGGAGTGATGGATGGATTAGAGGGAATGGGTAGGGAGTGAGGGATTAGAGGGAGCAGTTATGGAGTGATGGATTTGAAGGTGGTAGAGGGGGGATATTTTTTTTTGTGTGTGTGTACTCACTTGTATTTGGTTGCAAAGGTCGAGTCACAATTCCTAGCCTTGCCTCTTTGTTGGTCGCTACTAGGTTAAATCTCACCCGGCTCCAAGAGCCTTATCGTACCTCTTATTTAAGCTATGTATGGATCCTGTCTCTACTACCTTACTCTACAGATTGTACCACTTCCCGACAACTCTAATTCTGAAGAAATATTTCTTAACATCCCTATGACTTATCTGTGTATGTGTGTGTGTGTGTGTACTCACCTAGTTGTGGTTGCAGGGGTCGATTCATAGCTCCTGTGTGTGTGTGTACTCACCTATTTGTACTCACCTTTTTGTGGTTGCAGGGGTGTGTGTGTGTGTGTGCTAGGAAGCTGCGTGATACACTGTGTTAGGCACATCATAAACATTTCCTTTCACTGTGAATGTCGCTGCCAGGGACCAGAAAGAGCTCTCCAAGCAATAAGAGTGAGCGATGGTCTCATAGCTTACCGGTCCCCATCCTGCCCTGCCAAGGCGACAGATATAAATGGCATGATTTAACAAAATGACATTTTTTTTGCTTTGCATCCTACAAACTTTGGTCGTTAGTCCGGAAATCGTCCAATAATTACTTCCTCACCCGAACTTTAGACGGAAATGTAAAACTGACGAGAATTTTATGCCTCTCAATATATCATACATTTATAGTGCGGGGATTATTGACGAGTGGAAGTCGTAAGGAAAAAACTCAATCCATTTGTAATCGTAAAGTTGAAAATGGTATGAGATAATAAGTGTGGTGAGATAGGAGTGGAGACAGGGAGGTGAAGAGAGGATGAGGTAGTGAGACAGATAGTGAAGAGTAAACGGTGATTGGAAGGCATTTAGATGGAGAAACAAAGAGACGAAGAGAGAGGAAGGTGAAAAAAAATGGTTACGTTTATTTTTTATATTTATCAATCAAGGATACACCCGCAATGTGCTGCTACCTATATAGCGTGATAGTGATATTATGCTAGCTAACTAGCTATGTTTTTCCAAATACATTCTCGCACCGTCCATGGTATGAATATAATAATTTAAAATAATTGGCTAGCCTTAATTAGGACATTTACCCAAGTCGTGACCCTTTACCTGGTAGGTAACGCTTTCGCTTCGCACACAAAGTGACCATGGTTCGATCCCGGCAAGGGTGAAAACATTGGTCGTGTTTCCTACACCTGTTGTCCCATTCACCGAATAAGCAAGTAGGTGCCTGGGTGTTAGTCGACTGGTGTGGGTCGCATCCTGGGGACAAGACTGATGACGCACTGACTTTCCGAGGTTATCCTGGATGGCTAACCCTCCGGGGTTAAAAATCCGAACAAAATCTTATCTTAAAGATCTGGGTAAGTATTGCCCTAATGTTTGGCTGTTTTAAATTATTTCGTTCCAGTAGAGAGAATAAATTTTCTGTCGAAAAAACACACAATGGAAATGAAGTGAAGAACAATGGAAATGAAGTGAATGAGAACAATGGAAATGAAGTGAAGGAGAACAATGGAAATGAAGTGAATGAGAACAATGGAAATGAAGTGAATGAGAACAATGGAAATGAAGTGAATGAGAACAATGGAAATGATGTGAATGAGAACAATGGAAATTAAGTGAATGAGAACAATGGAAAAGAAGTGAATGAGAACAATGCAAATGAAGTGAATGAGAACAATGGAAATGAAGTGAATGAGAACAATGGAAATGAAGTGAATGAGAACAATGGAAATGAAGTGAATGAGAACAATGTAAATACAGTGAATGAGAACAATGGAAATGAAGTGAATGAGAACAATGGAAATGAAGTGAATGAGAACAATGGAAATGAAGTGAATGAGAACAATGTAAATAAAGTAAATGAGAACAATGGAAATGAAGTGAATGAGAACAATGGAAATGAAGTGAATGAGAACAATGGAAATGAAGTGAATGAGAACAATGGAAATGAAGTGAATGAGAACAATGGAAATGAAGTGAATGAGAACAATGGAAATGAAGTGAATGAGAACAATGTAAATGAAGTAAATGAGAACAATGGAAATGAAGTGAATGAGAACAATGGAAATAGAGTGAATGAGAACAATGGAAATGAAGTGAATGAGAACAATGGAAATGAAGTGAATGAGAACAATGGAAATGAAGTGAATGAGAACAATGGAAATGAAGTGAATGAGAACAATGGAAAAGAAGTGAATGAGAACAATAGAAATGAAGTGAATGAGAACAATGAAAATGAAGTGAATGAGAACAATGGAAATGAAGTGAATGAGAACAATGAAAAAGAAGTGAATGAGAACAATGGAAATGAAGTGAATGAGAATATTATCATTTCAGAGAAAAAATAAAGTCATGTAAATTAGACAAGGAAGACGGAGAAAGAGACTTAAGATGGAGGAGATGAAGTGGAAAGAGGAAAGTCAGAAGACTCAAAGAAAGTGTCGTAGAAGATAAGGAGGGATGACATGATACTGGGAAGAGTGAGATATAGATTATATTTAAAAAAAGGCATATAACAAATACCCTTTCTCTTCACACAGACCAGAATCTTTCATGGTAGTATATCTTTTCATACCGCTTGGAACCACTAAGTCAATATACTCCCTTAGTGGTTCCAGCGGTATGGAACCACTAAGTCAATATACTCAGTGGTTCCAAGCGGTGTGAGGAAATATGTTCCATGAAAGTTTCTGGTCTGTGTGAAGAGAAAGGGTATTTGTTATATGCCTTTTTTTTTAAATATAATCTATATCTCACTCTTCCCAGTATCACATCATCCCTCTTTATCTTCTACGAAACACTTTCTCTGAGTCTTATAAATCATAATGAACGACTGTCAGTGTATAAACAGAAGAATGTACGGGGACTCGAACTGTCTCTCTGGCAAGTAGCAGTGCAGTTCTCTACTACTGAGTTAAAAGCTTTGATGAGATTCCACAGACAGCACTTCTGCGACATGTCCCATTATCTGGCACCAGCTGTAACCCGACTGTCATTTCCCACAGCCCTTGAAGCTTTCATGGCACATAAACTCTCATGCATGTCCCGCTACTTACCTTCGCCCGCTAACAAGATATCTTTCTCTTCCGTCACTTTCACCTCTGGCCAGAATTAGGCGAATCGGCGAATTTGTCATAAAAAGCAACGTGAATTTCTACCGAATAAGGAGAGTGAAAGTTTGTTAAGCAATAAGTCAGCGAAAATCAGCATGAATATGTTAAAATATATTTAATTTATGTTAATTAATATTATATAAATTTAAGCATACCTATGATGTGTTTAGCAGAAGTAGACTAAAATAAATTACGTTAGATTACGTTACACTATTTTCCATGAAAAACGGTCACTCCCATTCCCCTGGACACCAGGATAGTGGTAAGCTATTTCATCAAGTCCTGCAACATGCAGTGAACAAGGTAAGGTATTTGAAATGCTTAACAATTTGCAAACGGGTGGATACAAATCTCTTTCGTTGTTCACTGCAAGTGACAGTATGTGATGAAATAACTTACCACTAGCCTTGTGTCCTGGGGTATGAGGAGTGACCTTATAGCTTCAGCTAGGTGCCCATACCTACCTGGGATCTGCCTGAGTAGCAAAAGTACTGTTTACTTTGATGCAGAGTATGCGGGTTCGTTTCCTGTTGTGGACTCAGACATAATGTTTGTTAAAAGTTGGCCCATTTGCAAATTATGTACACACACACACAACACTGAGTCATGGTACGTGACGAGGTATCAGAGTGGGCGCCTATGACAAGCGGGGTTCCACAGGGGTCAGTCTTGGACCAGTTCTATTTTTGGTATATGTGAATGACATGACGGAAGGGATAGACTCAGAAGTGTCCCTGTTTGCAGGTGATGTGAAGTTAATGAGGATAATTAAATCGCATGACGATCAGGCAGGATTACAAAGAGACCTGAACAGGCTGGAAGCGTGATCCAGCAACTGGCTTCTCAAATTTAACCCTGCCAAATGCAAAGACATGAAGATTGGGGAAAGGCAAAGAAGACCGCAGTGTATATAGGCTAGGTGGCCAAAGACTGCAAACCTCACTCAAGGAAAATGATCTAGGGGTGAGTATAATACCGAGCGCATCTCCTAAGGCGCACATGAAACAGATAACTGCTGCAGTATATGGGCGCCAGGCAAACCTGAGAATAGCGTTCCGATACCTCAGTAATGAATCGTTCAAGACTCTGTACACTGTGTACGTCAGGCCCATACTGGAGTATGCAGCACCAGTTTGGAACCCACACCTTGTTGCAAAGGATTGCAACAAGGCTAGTTCCAGAGCTAAGGGAAATGTCCTACCAAGAAAGGTTAAGGGAAATCGGCCTAACGACACTGGAGGACAGGATGGTTAGGAGATACATGATAACGACATAAAAATACTGCGAGGAATTGACAAAGTGGACAGAGACAGGATGTTCCAGGGATGGGACACAGAAACAATGGGTCACAATTAGAAGTTGAAGACTCAGATGAGTCAAAGAGATGTTAGGAAGTATTTCTTTTGTCATAGAATTGTCAGGAAGTTGAATAGTCTGGCAAGGGACGTAGTGGAGGAAGGAACCATACATATTCTTAAGACGAGGTATGATAAAGCTCATGGAGTAGGGAGAGAGAGGACCTAGAAGCGATGAGTGAAGAGGAGAGGTCAGGAGCTATGAATCGACTCCTGCAACCATAAATAGGCGAGTACACACACACATGAAAGCCCCCATGGGCCAGTGATCATATGGTTCAAAGTTTCGAATACATAGTAGAGTTACAAGTGGAGGGGGAAGCAGGAAGGGCCGCACGAATGAAACCAAACTACAAGAAAGGTGACTACGTGGGCATGAGGAACTTCCTGCACGGGGTTCAGTGGGACAGAGAGATGGCAGGGAAGTCAGTAGAAGAGATGATGGAATATATGACAACAATTTGCAAGGAAGCTGAGGAGAGGTTTATACCCAAGGGTAACAGGAGAAGCGAAAAAGACAGGATGAGCCCATGGTTCACCCAAAGGTGCAGGGAAGCCAAAACCAAGTGTGCAAGGAAATGGAAGGGGTACAGAAGGCAAAGAACCCCGGAGAATAAGGAGAGCAGTCGTAGAGCCAGAAATTAATATGCACAGATCAGAAGAGAGGCCCAAAGACAGTACGAGAATGACATAGCAGCGAAAGCCAAATCTGACCCAAGGCTGCTGTACAGCCACATCAGGAGGAGAACAACAGTCAAGGACCAGGTGATCAGGCTGAGGAAGGTAGGAGGGGAGGTCACAAGAAAAGACCGGGAAGTGTGTGAGGAGCTCAACATAAGATTCAAAGAGGTGTTCACAGAGGAGATAGAAGGGCCTCCAGAAAGGAGGAGAGGTAGGGTACACCATCAGGTGCTGGACACAATACACACAACTGAGGAGGAAGTGAAGAGGCTACTAAGCGAGCTAGATACCTCAAAGGCGATGGGGCCAGATTACATCTCTCCATGGGTCCTGAGAGAGGGAGCAGAGGAGCTATGTGTACCCCTAACAACGATTTTCAACACATCTATCGAAACAAGGCAACTACCTGAGGTATGGAAGACAGCAAATGTAGTTCCAATTTTTAAAAAAAGGAGACAGGAACGTAGCACTAAACTACAGACCAGTGTCACTGACATGTATAGTATGCAAGGTCATGGAGAAGATAGTCAGGAGAAAAGTGGTTGAGCACCTAGAAAGGAATGAGCTTATCAACGACGGCCAACACGGTTTCAGGGACGGGAAATCCTGTGTCACAAACCTACTGGAGTTCTACGACAGGGTGACAGCAATAAGACAAGAGAGAGAGGGGTGGGTAGATTGCATATTTTTGGATTGTAAGAAGGCGTTTGACGCAGTTCCACATAAGAGATTAGTGCAGAAGCTGAAGGACCAGGCAGGGGTAACAGGGAAGGCACTACAATGGATCAGGGAATACCTGTCAGGAAGACAGCAGCGAGTCATGGTACGTGGCGAGGTGTCAGAGTGGGCGCCGGTGACGAGCGGGGTTCCACAGGGGTCAGTCCTGGGACCAGTGCTGTTTCTGGTATTTGTGAACGACATGACGGAAGGAATAGACTCCGAAGTGTCCCTGTTTGCAGATGATGTGAAGTTGATGAGAAGAATTCAATCGGACGAGGACCAGGCAGAACTACAAAGGGATCTGGACAGGCTGCAAGCCTGCTCCAGCAATTGACTCCTGGAGTTCAACCCCACCAAGTGCAAAGTCATGAAGATTGGGGAAGGGCAAAGAAGACCGCAGACGGAGTACAGTCTAGGGGGCCAGAGACTGCAAACCTCAATCAAGGAAAAAGACCTTGGGGTGAGTATAACACCAGGCACATCTCCTGAGGCGCACATCAACCAAATAACTGCTGCAGCATATGGGCGTCTAGCAAACCTAAGAACAGCATTCCGACATCTTAATAAAGCATCGTTCAGGACCCTGTATAATGTGTACGTTAGGCCCATACTGGAGTATGCAGCACCAGTTTGGAACCCACACCTAGCCAAGCACGTGAAGAAGCTCGAGAAAGTGCAAAGGTTTGCAACAAGACTAGTCCCGGAGCTAAGAGGTATGTCCTACGAGGAGAGGTTAAGGGAAATCGACCTGACGACACTGGAGGACAGGAGAGATAGGGGGGGCATGATAACAACATATAAGATACTGAGAGGAATTGACAAAGTGGATAGAGACAGAATGTTCCAGAGATGGGACACAGCAACAAGGGGACACAGTTGGAAGTTGAAGACTCAGATGAATCACAGAGATGTTAGGAAGTATTTCCTCAGTCACAGAGTGGTCGGAAAGTGGAATAGTTTAGGAAGCGATGTAGTGGAGGCAGGCTCCATACATAGCTTTAAGAAGAGGTATGATAAAGCTCATGGCGCAGGGAGAGTGACCCAGTAGCGGCCTGTGAAGAGGCGGGGCCAGGAGCTATGACTCGACCCCTGCAACCACAACTAGGTGAGTACATATATATATATATATATATATATATATATATATATATATATATATATATATATATATATATATATATATATATATATATATATGTATATAGGATGGGGTCCACCTCTGGTACAAATTGTGGACCCATAGCCTCGGAGAAGTGGATAAAAAGGCTTCAAGGAAGAAAATTTGGATTTCTTCCTGATGTTATTTGAATATTCCACTTCCCCTACCACCCCATCTTCTTTTATTTTTTTTACCAATAGGTATATTTTATTACATAATATGGTACAAAAGGTTTAAGAGATACATTGTTGATATAAAGATGGCATATACAGTACACGAGGTGTGAGAGATACATGTCTAGTACATATTGTTACATGTTTGTCACTGATTATAATGCGAAAATCTCATCCAGCTCTTCCGAGCTGGGGCGCGTGCCCAGAATACAGCATGCATTACCCCTCTGAACAGCAGCGCTGAGTTGCTGGAACAGAAAACTAGCTGCCCTGGGATCCCTAGTTACCCTGTTGAGTCTTTTGCCCAGCTCCTCGAGGAACTTAGATGCACTCTTTCCCCATGAGCCAAGGGTCTCTGAGCCTATGGGAACAAACATATAATGATGGGCAAGTTCTCCATATTTTCTCGACTTCTGGGACTCCTTGAAGGTGGCAGCTGCCCCTCCTTCCTCCCTGGTGTATTGGAGATAGGTATCAGCCAAGGTAGATGCACATGTGTAGTCCCACACCACCTGCTTGCCGTCTGTCCAGGCTTGAAGGGTGATACCATCTGGACGCTTTTGGCTGCCATCAGATCTGCATAGTTTGGATGGTTCCGTTACTGCTGGGCATCTGGCTGTTGTGAGGCTCCTCTTGATAATGTTATTAACCTCTTCATGTCTTGCAATCTTTCCCTCGGATTTACGACACACAAGACCATGGTGCCCGAATCGGTCTGCTGCTTCACTGCCACAAATACACCTGTGTTCGGCGAGAATAGGGGCGGCAAGTCGAAGAGAAACAATAATGCGGATGGTCTGTGGGTCGAGGCGTGTGCCACGGTTGGAGTTGGGAACAGCCAAAAGAAAGTCCCCTGCATGAGGAGATCTCACTGCAAGGAGGCGGGCTCTATTCTTCCCTGACACACTCTGAAGCATTGCTGAGGCTATATTCTCTACTATTTGGCCATCTCAGTGCGACTGTTTGTAGTTGTTGGGGGAGCAGGCCTGGTTTCAGAGCCTGTTAGATTACAACAGAGCTGTAACCAGTAGCACTCAACAATGTAAGCAGACTTCTAGGTCAACGTAAGGAAGGTTCGTAGCGCAAATGCAGTGCCTACGACAATCATTTTAAGAAATGCACCCCATATTACGATCACAGGTGGTAATTAGATGGGCCTGTTGCATCTGATTGTAAGTAAATCAACAAACCTTCATCTTGTCAGAGCACTGGAAAGGCAAGCCAGAATATACATAAATGTTTTAAACAGTGTTCATTCACCGCAATAGGTATAAATAATTACACTATGTTCAGAAAGTAAATGGCAAATGGTATTGTACGAGCAAAACCCACTGTGAGCACAGTGTATTCCACCAGTGGCAGAACCTGTCAGTTCTCCTCAATATGTTGAAGTCATCACTTCGCAGAACTAGTGGGTTTTCAAGTGATTGGCTGTTGAATCTGGAGTTTGCATAAGAGTGGGGCCCAGGACTGTCATACTCTTAATTGCTAGTTCACTGGTCGAGAGGTCATGCAGAAATGGGTGTGTTGTATATGCCGTATAAAATGTAACGTACTCTTCACACGTCCTTTATCCTCTGAAAATACTTCCTTAATTCTCGTGCTGAGCTCTTTACTTACTTTCTCGTTACTCTATAAGAGCTCCTACCTTCATCCTTCAGCCTGGCTACCTGGTTCTTGACTGTTGTTTTCCTCCTAATGTTACTATACAACAACTTTTGGTTAGATTTGGCTTACAATGACTCACGAAATCGTAGTGACACGATTGCAAGCAAATCATACCACGGGTGGGGCTTGAACCCGCGGTCAGAGAGTCGGAAAAATCCAGACCGACCGCGGGTTCAATCCCCACTTGTGGTAGAGTTTGGCTTACGATGCTATGTCATTCTCAACTTTCCGCTGGACCTCCCTCCTTATCCATGCATATTTTTTTCTGGCTCTTTGATTCAACTCTTTGTTTTCCTGAGTCCTTTGCTTTCTATACTTTTCTCGTGCTCATGACTTTGTCTCTGGCCTTTCTACACGTCTGGGTAAACCTTGGGCTCACTCTGGTCTTCTCATTGTTTCTATTGTCCCTGAGTATGAACTTCTCAGCCTCCCTGCATTTTGTGGCCACATGTCCCATCATTTTATTAACTGTCTTTTCCTCTAGTTCTCTTTCCCACTGCACTTCATACAGGAATTGCCTTTTGCCTGTGTCGTCCCCTCTTTCGAAGTCTGGCTTCTCCCTTCCTTCCTGTGCTGTTTCAATCTTCACTGGTAACACTGCAAGGTATTCGCAACTCAGGGGCATGTGATCACTAGCCCTGAGGGGCCTTTCTTACGTAATGTCACCAATATCGGAACAGCATACTTGAGCTATATATGCACAACTGTTTTGTGTAACGGTGGGAAAATGAAGGATTTTGGTCTGCTTGCTGAGATTATAGATCTTGTTATGGGTGTGCATCTATTAGTAACCATGGAGCCTCTATCCTTCCGACCCACTATATTATGCAGGAAGAGTGCCTGAGAATCAAGTATGAAAAATCTCCATTTTCGTTTCTTACAGTATATGTTATTCAGCCAGATGATAAATTCTATTCCTGATAACATTAAAGAGGACTGAGGCAGCTTTATTACTGATTTCTTCGGATTCACTACCTTCAACGTCCTTATCAGTAATCCACTTCTCGCGCATGATTTTGTGAGTAGAGTCAGGATTACTGGTGATATTCGGCTTTCCGGTGTTGCTAGTTATTACAGTATCCTCACCAAAATGATTCTTCAGCTCTTTGCTTGAAATAATTAATAATATTTCTGTAAATTTAAGCAAATGTCCGAGTCATCTAAGAGGTCTGAAGAAATACTTACTAATTTTTTTCACTATTTTCATTAAGAAATGCGTAGAGGTTCTTGAAAGCACCTTAATATACTCTATCACTTGACGAGCTGTCACTTAAAAGCAGTTACTATGCTCTCTCAGCAGCATTTTCCTATTCATCTTGTTTTGTCTCTGGTACAATTCAAAACAACTGTTTTGAATTGTAGACTTACTGGATTATTGCTAAATGCAGGAACACCTCAGGGAAATTTTGGTATTTCGTTTCTTTTTTTGTGTTAGACTAGCAGACAATTTTCTATTTTCTGCTGTAATTGTGTTTTCAGAAGCGAAGTTATTCCAACAGACAACACGAACGTTCAATGAATGCATTTTCTTTAAGGCAGGGTGGTCAATATCGACCCCTAAGTGTCGATGGGACTATAGAAGAAGTTGATAAATGGTTGGTGGCGTCCTCTGTGTTGAGTATCTGGGACCTTCCACCTCCTTTGTTTCACTAATGTCCCGGGAAGGTTATACGCACGTGTAGTATTCCTGAGCCATTTTTATTTGCTTTCCCAAGTTGCTACATGGTTGAAGCTGGTTTAGCCATGCAAGAGCGAGGCGACTTACGACTAAAACTCACCAGTCTCCAACCAAATATCAGTGCCCTTGTTGGCACTCACCAGATGCATCCTTCTCATTAATGAGATCAACAGTTTCAGTATAAAAGGGTAAGTTAAATATAATGTTTTTCATAATTTAAATATGATTTACTTTTATGAAGCCATTATTATTATTGTTGTTATTAATGATATTATCTATTATTATTATTATTCGTAGTGCTACTAGTAAAAGTATTACTTATTCAATTATTTTCGTATAATAAATTTTGGGGGTGGATGAACAATTTTAAACTTCATGTATGTATGGATGAGCTGTTCTTGAGTGTTACTTGTTTCTTATAATCTCTTAACCTATTTTCATCCTACGTATTATCTCTCATTTTGAAAAAGCCCAGCATCCATAGTTTTGCTTTATGGGTGTCTAAAATTGGATTATTTTTTTCCCCAAAACAATCTTTCTCTAAATTTCTTTTGTCTTTAAATAGTATAGTTTTACCGGATGAACCGTTTCACTAAATGTTTGTTATGAGAAATTATTTATCTCACCCTGGCCTCACTCTACTTGATTTTTTTAAGTCTGTGGCGGTGAGTAGATCGAGTTGAAGACATTTAACTCATGGCATCACATGGACGACTTTACTATATATAAAATTTGATTTTATTGGTGAATTGTGTAGCAAATAATTTATAGCACTACTTTGTATGCAAATAATTATTAACAGATTGCAATGCAGCATCGTAAGTAGCATAAACGAAGAGAGACAGCGTACAGTAGTGTATAGTCTCTGTCTGTCTCTTTGTGTCTGTCTTTCTGTCTGTGCCAGTTTGTCTACCTCTGTCTGTATCTCTCTCTCTCTCTCTCTCTCTCTCTCTCTCTCTCTCTCTCTCTCTCTCTCTCTCTCTCTTTCTCTCTTAATGTCTCTTTCTCCAATTCTCAACCCTTGAATTTCCTAATAAATTTTCTGTAATTGCAACAGACTTAAGACAATAAAATCCGACTCGAGAAATTCCACGTACAAGTTCTTAATTAACTTTGCGATTCTATTAGGAACTTTTTCCTGGCCTGGCTTCTGAAGCAATTATACCCTGTGTAAATTGCCTGTTTCTCCCCCAAAAATAGGTCTAAAATCTTTTCATAGTCCATATTATTTAAATCATTTTTTTCTTTTTAATATTAATAATGTGAATATTATTATTGTTATCAATTTTACCATTGTGCTAATATTAACAATAAAGCTATTTTCTTTATGTTTATTACATTGATAATATTAACAGGTCAAAATAATTTAGTTTATTCAATAAATACCTTTGACAACGAAGATTTATTTACCGGAACC
>WNWK01037422.1:0-18517 GCA_009830355.1 Cherax destructor | reverse complement strand
TGCACCAAGTGTTGTGGAGTGCACAGCGTGAGTGCACCAAGTGTTGTGGAGTGCACAGCGTGAGTGCACCAAGTGTTGTGGAGTGCACAGTGTGAGTGCACCAAGTGTAGTGGAGTGCACAGTGTGAGTGCACCAAGTGTAGTGGAGTGCACAGTGTGAGTGCACCAAGTGTTGTGGAGTGCACAGTGTGAGTGCACCAAGTGTTGTGGAGTGCACAGTGTGAGTGCACCAAGTGTTGTAAAGTGCACAGTGTGAGTGCACCAAGTGTGTGCACTCACCTATATATGGTTGCAGGAGTTGAGACTCAGCTCCTGGCCCCGCCTCTTTGTTCCTCTCTACTAGGATCCTCTCTCCTGGTTTCGAGATCCTTGTCGTACCTCTTCCTAAAACTATGTATGGATCATTCTGCCACTACCACTTCATTCTTTGTACGTGTATGTTCATGTGAATGGGGGTATGTGTACTTGTTCATGTATGTGTGCGTATGCATATGTATATCCCATGTGTTGACATATGCACGTGTGTATTTGCATCTGCATTTACGTGCGAGGCGCACACAGCGCCCTGCTGACTGAGGCGCACCTGCTACAGTCTCACACAGCGCCCTGCTGACTGAGGCGCACCTGCAACAGTCTCACACAGCGCCCTGCTGAGTGAGGCGCACCTGCAACAGTCTCACACAGCGCCCTGCTGACTGAGGCGCACCTGCAACAGTCTCACACAGCGCCCTGCTGACTGTGGCGCACCTGCTACAGTCTCACACAGCGCCCTGCTGACTGTGGCGCACCTGCTACAGTCTCACACAGCGCCCTGCTGACTGAGGCGCACCTGCTACAGTCTCACACAGCGTCCTGCTGACTGAGGCGCACCTGCTACAGTCTCACACAGCGCCCTGCTGACTGAGGCGCACCTGCAACAGTCTCAGCGCCCTGCTGAATGTGGCGCACCTGCAACAGTCTCACACAGCGCCCTGCTGACTGTGGCGCACCTGCAACAGTCTCGCACAGCGCCCTGCTGAGTGAGGCGCACCTGCAACAGTCTCGCACAGCGCCCTGCTGAGTGAGTCGCACCTGCAACAGTCTCACACAGCGCCCTGCTGACTGTGGCGCACCTGCTACAGTCTCACACAGCGCCCTGCTGACTGAGGCGCACCTGCTACAGTCTCACACAGCGCCCTGCTGACTGAGGCGCACCTGCAACAGTCTCACACAGCGCCCTGCTGAGTGAGGCGCACCTGCAACAGTCTCACACAGCGCCCTGCTGACTGTGGCGCACCTGCAACAGTCTCGCACAGCGCCTGCTGAGTGGGCGCACCTGCAACAGTCTCGCACAGCGCCCTGCTGAGTGAGGCGCACCTGCAACAGTCTCACACAGCGCCCTGCTGAGTGAGGCGCACCTGCAACAGTCTCACACAGCGCCCTGCTGACTGAGGCGCACCTGCAACAGTCTCACACAGCGCCCTGCTGAGTGAGGAGCACCTGCTACAGTCTCACACAGCGCCCTGCTGAGTGAGGCGCACCTGCAACAGTCTCGCACAGCGCCCTGCTGAGTGAGGCGCACCTGCTACAGTCTCACACAGCGCCCTGCTGAGTGAGGCGCACCTGCAACAGTCTCACACAGCGCCCTGCTGACTGAGGCGCACCTGCAACAGTCTCACACAGCGCCCTGCTGACTGAGGCGCACCTGCAACAGTCTCACACAGCGCCCTGCTGAGTGAGGAGCACCTGCTACAGTCTCACACAGCGCCCTGCTGAGTGAGGCGCACCTGCAACAGTCTCGCACAGCGTCCTGCTGAGTGAGGCGCACCTGCTACAGTCTCGCACAGCGCCCTGCTGACTGAGGCGCACCTGCTACAGTCTCACACAGCGCCCTGCTGACTGAGGCGCACCTGCTACGTCTCACACAGCGCCCTGCTGAGTGAGGCGCACCTGCACAGTCTCACACAGCGCCCTGCTGACTGAGGCACACCTGCTACAGTCTCACACAGCGCCCTGCTGACTGAGGCGCACCTGCTACAGTCTCACACAGCGCCCTGCTGACTGAGGCGCACCTGCTACAGTCTCACACAGCGCCCTGCTGACTGAGGCGCACCTGCTACAGTCTCACACAGCGCCCTGCTGACTGAGGCACACCTGCTACAGTCTCGCACAGCGCCCTGCTGACTGAGGCGCATCTGCTACAGTCTCACACAGCGCCCTGCTGAGTGAGGCGCACCTGCTACAGTCTCACACAGCGCCCTGCTGACTGAGGCACACCTGCTACAGTCTCGCACAGCGCCCTGCTGACTGAGGCGCACCTGCTACAGTCTCACACAGCGCCCTGCTGACTGAGGCGCACCTGCTACAGTCTCGCACAGCGCCCTGCTGACTGAGGCGCACCTGCTACAGTCTCGCACAGCGCCCTGCTGACTGAGGCGCACCTGCTACAGTCTCGCACAGCGCCCTGCTGACTGAGGCGCACCTGCTACAGTCTCGCACAGCGCCCTGCTGACTGAGGCGCACTTGCTAGTCTCACACAGCGCCCTGCTGAGTGAGGCGCACCTGCTACAGTCTCGCACAGCGCCCTGCTGAGTGAGGCGCACAAGCTACAGTCTCGCACAGCGCCCTGCTGAGTGAGGCGCACCTGCTACAGTCTCGCACAGCGCCCTGCTGACTGAGGCGCACCTGCTACAGTCTCACACAGCGCCCTGCTGACTGAGGCGCACCTGCCACAGTCTCGCACAGCGCCCTGCTGAGTGAGGCGCACCTGCTACAGTCTCACACAGCGCCCTGCTGAGTGAGGCGCACCTGCTACAGTCTCGCACAGCGCCCCTGCTGAGTGAGGCGCACCTGCTAAGTCTCGCACAGCGCCCTGCTGAGTGAGGCGCACCTGCTACAGTCTCGCACAGCGCCCTGCTGACTGAGGCGCACCTGCACAGTCTCGCACAGCGCCCTGCTGAGTGAGGCGCACCTGCTACAGTCTCGCACAGCGCCCTGCTGAGTGAGGCGCACCTGCTACAGTCTCGCACAGCGCCCTGCTGAGTGAGGCGCACCTGCTACACTGTCTCGCACAGCGCCCTGCTGAGTGAGGCGCACCTGCAACAGTCTCGCACAGCGCCCTGCTGACTGAGGCGCACCTGCTACAGTCTCGCACAGCGCCCTGCTGAGTGAGGCGCACCTGCTACAGTCTCGCACAGCGCCCTGCTGAGTGAGGCGCACCTGCTACACTGTCTCGCACAGCGCCCTTCTGAGTGAGGCGCACCTGCTACAGTCTCGCACAGCGCCCTGCTGAGTGAGGCGCACCTGCTACACTGTCTCGCACAGCGCCCTGCTGAGTGAGGCGCACCTGCTACAGTCTCGCACAGCGCCCTGCTGAGTGAGGCGCACCTGCTACAGTCTCGCACAGCGCCCTGCGGAGTGAGGCGCACCTGCTCACTGTCTCGCACAGCGCCCTGCTGAGTGAGGCGCACCTGCTACAGTCTCGCACAGCGCCCCTGCTGACTGAGGCGCACCTGCTACAGTCTTGCAAGCGCCTCAACAGCGCACGCTGCAACATTGAGAATTGGTTTTCTTTCACGAGTCTTGGACGGGTAGATAGATTAAGACTCGTGTCATCACACTGTTTTGGCGAAAATTATTAGCAAGAGAGTTGAGTTGAAGCCTCAGCCTAAGACTGTACAGTCTCAGAGATGATAGGATCCAGTCTCTATGATGTTGGTGTCAAAGCTGTGGAATCCTCAGATGTAAGAGGATGGTTGTTCAAATGACAGTGATCCTTGATTGCAGAATAAGATGGTGTAGATAAAGGAAGGCCAGTGAAGAATGGTTTACAGATATGTTCCAAAATGCGATGTTGGAAGGTAGTTGTGGTACTCTCCACTTAACAAACATTACAACACTAGACCTCAAGTCTCAAGGCAGAAGCCACATCTTCACAAATGGGAGTGGACGTGTCAGCGGATGGGTTAATGAAGGATGAGGTTAAACATAGAACTGATTAAGGAAAAAATATGAGTGGTGCGTTGAGGTATCTGTGGAGACAAAAAACGTTGTCCATGGAGGCAAAGAAGGGAATGTACGAAAGTATAGTGGTACCAACACTCTTATATGGGTGTGAACCACACACATTATTATTATTATAATCAAAAGAATATTAATGTGAAGCTTGGGTTGCAAATGCTGCAGCGAGGAGGAGGCTGGAGGCAGTGGACATGTCCTGTCTAAGGGCAATGTGTGGTGTAAATATTATGCAGAAAATTCGGAGTGTGGAAATTAGGAGAATGTGTGGAGTTACTAAAAGTATTAGTCAGAGGGCTGAAGAGGTGTTGTTGAGGTGGTTTGGTCATTTAGAGAGAATGGATCAAAGTAGAATGACTTGGAGAGCGTATAAATCTGTAGGGGAAGGAAGGCGGGGTAGGGTTATCCACGAAAGGTTGGAGGGAGGGGTAAAGGAGGTTTTGTGGGCGAGGGCTTGGACTTCCAGCAAGCATGTTAGATAGGAGTGAATGGAGACGAATGGTTTTTGGGACCTGACGAGCTGTTGGAGTGTGAGCAGGGTAATATTTTGTGAAGGGATTCAGGGAAATCGGTTAGCCGGACTTGAGTCTTGGAAATGGGAAGTACAATATATATATATATATATATATATATATATATATATATATATATATATATATATATATGCGCATCACCAAAACCTTACAAAGAGACCACGTAGGTAAGCAGCCTAAACGTCTACTTTTAATAGAAAATGCACACAAAAAAATCTCCCCATTAAGCTCAAAACGTTTTTTATGGGCGTTGCCGCTCTGCTCTACGATACACAAGGACTTAATCTGCCTGGCTACTGTAGCCTCATTCACACTTGGCAAACATTGGTCATTCTCACAGCGGGGAGAGTTTTTTAGCCTGGCCGCCGCCACCGGCCTTTATTGGGTGCTGGGAAGCCTGGCCCAGCGCGTGCCACCACAACACACCTACAAGGAGGTTTTATCCTCCCGTCCACCGCCTTTTTATTCCACCCGTTGAAAGGGTGACTTAGCTGGCCTGTTAAGGCTCATTTATCCATCACTCATCTTTTTGATCCGGCGTGTGGGCACTCAATGACCTTTTTTTTTACTGGGGATGAAATAGTAATCTGTAAGGCACATACACTTAGGCTTGTACACTGTTATAGGGTATTTATGTTGCTTCTTGGTTTATTTAATTGGCAAGATATACGTGTAACAGCTCAAAATAATGTATCCAGAGTCCAGATTGTGGATTCACTTTCACGTTGGAAGTAACGAGACTACAGTCACATAACAGAACCAAGTTTTTTATTATAATAATGATTCGCTCAAGGGAAACCTAATTGTAACAATGTTTTACTTGATATGAACATTATTATAATGTTTCGCTCAAAAAGAGCCTTAATATAATAATGTTTCGCTCAAGGGTAACTATTGTGACGTTCCTCAGGTCGGTGGGTCCTAAAAGCAAACTGTTCCCAGGAGTAGAGAGTTTGGGAGAGAAGAAAGTCCGTTTAGCACGTGAGAAAGCAGAGTCTATGAAATGGGAAGGGAAGCCAAGACGGGAAAATGAGTTATGAAGAGTGGAAATTTCTGAAAATTGTGATCCTCAGTTCATTGAATCAGAAATTTCCACTCTTCATAATTCATTTTCCCTCTTGGTTCCCTTCCCATTTCATAGATCTGCCTCACGTGCTAAACGACCTTCTCTCCCAAACTCACTCCTGGGAACAGTTTGCTAGGACCCACCGAGGGAACAATACAGGGCAATATTGCCTTAATTGCAACTCGGGATGCACATAAAGTTTTGATAGCCCGCGGCACAATGGCCTCATATTCAAACTTGCCAACCTCCCAGATTACAACTGGACCTTTCTCGCACTTATATATAACTTCTTAACAGATAGAAGCATCATCTCCATCTTCAATTGCAAGATAGCAGAGTCATTCACACCAACAGCGGGAGTGCTACAGGGTTCGTGCTGAGCCCTATACTCTTCAACATAAATGTAGATGACCCATCCCAACCTGAATTCAACTACACCAAATTTGCTTACGATGTTATTCATGTAGTTTCATCCATTCCCTCATCTGGACAAAACAGACATAGGAAGGTAATAGAAAAAAGAATACCGAATTGCTAAGAACAGCCAACTGGGAGAAATGGAGAATCACGACCAATCCTGATAAGGTCCTTATCAGCACCTTTGGATGTTTTGCCACAACAATTGAAAACAATGGATGTATTTCCTTCAGAGATACGCGCATCATTATCAACAACCCAAATAAGATCCTGGGCTACGAGATCGACAGATTACTCCACTCCACATCACACATCACCAAAAAAAGCAAACTTAGCAAAAGTCTGCCTCAGTCAACTACACAGGTTTAATAAGGCCCCCTCTCATATCAAAAAGCACCTATATAAGATGATGATAAGACTAATACTTGAATATCCTTGTGTGTCCATGTTACTAAAACAAAAACCAACATGTTACAGCTACAGAGTCCAGAACAAGACAGCCCGCTTTATCACAGGCACCAGACTTGGGACAGAGTCAGAATGGAACATCTGCACATCCAACAGGAGATGGACGCAATAAATGTCAGGCTAGACAAACTAAAGAAGAAACAATTATGTGCCATGAAAGAACTCTACCAGACAAGAGAAAATCCTCCCCAAACAACTAACACCGCTGACTACATCATCAATGCACCTCCCCACAGGACCCACAGAATGTCCCTCGAACAAAGAGTTCGACGTTCCATTCACAAGGAAAACTTTCCAAGACCAAAGATCCTGAGTGATCTTTTAAAGATATAAGAGAAGAGGTACAACCAGAGCCAAGCTATGTTCAAGATAGATAAAACCACCCCTATTTTGGAGACCTTACATCTAACCAAATGAACCAAATAGCATCAATCAACCTCCTAAGGCAAGACACCATCTCAGCAGTTGAGCCGACCACCAGTTCCAGCAAGTGCCCTGCAACCAGCCCAAGCAACCTGCCTCCTGAAAAAAAATGTCAATAGCAAAACTGTATCTACTACCAATTCACTGCCATGCATATATGCAACTTGTATACATGTGTGCTGCGATGGGGTGTGGTGTACCACATCTAATGATTTTCGTTAATACCACAACTCACAAAACACCTTTATTAATATGCGCCAAAGTGGTTAGACCACTTACCTTTATTACCCCATCTCCCCCACCCACCCTTTCTCCACATTCCATCTTTATTTATCCTTCTTCCCCAGTTTACCAATCCTTTTGTTAAAGAACCTCGACCAGCACAGCATGACACCTCAGTAGTGTCAGCCTAAACTGGGAGACTTCAGTAGTGTCAGTCTGAGCTGGGAGACTTCAGTAGTGTCAGTCTGAGCTGGGAGACTTCAGTAGTGTCAGCCTAAACTGGGAGACTTCAGTAGTGTCAGTCTGAGCTGGGAGACTTCAGTAGTGTCAACCTGAGCTGGGAGACTTCAGTAGTGTCAGTCTGAGCTGGGAGACTTCAGTAGTGTCAACCTGAGCTGGGAGACTTCAGTAGTGTCAGTCTGAGCTGGGAGACTTCAGTAGTGTCTGTCTAAGCAGGGAGACTTCAGTAGTGTCAGTCTGAGCTGGGAGACTTCAGTAGTGTCAGCCTGAGCTGGGAGACTTCAGTAGTGCCAGCCTGAGCTGGGAGACTTCAGTAGTGTCAGCCTGAGCTGGGAGACTTCAGTAGTGTCAGACTGAGCTGGGAGGCTTCAGTAGTGTCAACCTGAGCTGGGAGACTTCAGTAGTGTCAGACTGAGCTGGGAGGCTTCAGTAGTGTCAACTTGAGCTGGGAGACTTTACTAGTGTCAGTCTGAGCTGGGAGACTTCAGTAGTGTCAACCTGAGCTGGGAGACTTCAGTGGTGTCAGCCTGAGCTGGGAGACTTCAGTAGTGTCAACCTGAGCTGGGAGACTTCAGTGGTGTCAGTCTGAGCTGGGAGACTTCAGTAGTGTCAACCTGAGCTGGGAGACTTCAGTGGTGTCAGCCTGAGCTGGGAGACTTCAGTAGTGTCAACCTGAGCTGGGAGACTTCAGTGGTGTCAGTCTGAGCTGGGAGACTTCAGTAGTGTCAACCTGAGCTGGGAGACTTCAGTGGTGTCAGTCTGAGCTGGGAGACTTCAGTAGTGTCAACCTGAGCTGGGAGACTTCAGTGGTGTCAGTCTGAGCTGGGAGACTTCAGTGGTGTCAGTCTGAGCTGGGAGACTTCAGTAGTGTCAGACTGAGCTGGGAGGCTTCAGTAGTGTCAACCTGAGCTGGGAGACTTTACTAGTGTCAGTCTGAGCTGGGAGACTTCAGTAGTGTCAGCCTGAGCTGGGAGACTTCAGTAGTGTCAACCTGAGCTGGGAGACTTCAGTAGTGTCAGCCTGAGCTGGGAGACTTCAGTAGTGTCAGTCTGAGCTAGGAGACTTCAGTAGTGTCAGTCTGAGCTGGGAGACTTCAGTAGTGTCAGCCTGAGCTGGGAGACTTCAGTATTTGTCTTCATTGAACATCATATTGTTTTCTGCAGCCCATTTGAAGACTTGGTTTATATCCGCTTGAAGATTTACAGTGTCCTCGATGGATGACCCTGTCATGCAAATTCTATTATTGTCTGCATCAACGGTGCTATGTTTACATCACCTGAGGATTGTAAAAGGGTGGGAGCGAGTACTGTGCCTTATGGAACAGAGCTCTTCACTGTGGCAGCCTTTAACTTAACTTTGTTTATTCTTACTCCTTGAGTTTTCTTAGAAAGTTAAAGAGCCATTAGCTCACTTTTTCAGTTATTCCCTTAGTACGCATTTTGTGTGCTATTACACCATACCTGCACTTGTCGGAGGCTGTTGTAAAGTGTGTGTATACATCTGCATTCTGTTTGTCCTCCAGTGCATCCAAGACCATATGACAGTGGTCCAGTAGGTGTGAGAGGCACGAGCGACCTGCTCTGATCTCGTGTTGCTCCGGATTGTTCAAATGCTGGGAATCCAAGCCGTTGGCAATCGTGCTTCTTAGAACCCTTTCAAAGTTTGTTATGGTGTGAGACGTTAGTGCTATCGGTCTATAATTCTTTGTTGTTGTTTACTGCCACCTTTGTAGAGTGAGGTAATGTAGATTGTTTTTAGTGGCGGTGGGATGACCCCCGTATCTAGGCTCCCTCTCTATTGCAGACATAATGCATGCAAAAAAAAATTTGCAGTTCATGATGAACACGGAGTTCTCCGGGCAGAGTGCAGGGCATGTTGTCAATGGCTTTATCTCAGAAATTTTGGAGATGTTAAGATTTTGGATCTCGCTCATAAAAAGAAAAATGTTAATTCGGATGGTCAATCTTGAGTCTAATTAACAGCTCACTAAACATAGTTATACTGGGACTTCATTTCTTTGTTGGCATTGGTGTAAGTCCCGACTTGTTTAAGGAAGGGCCCAATACTGGATGTGTATTTAGCCCTAGATTTGGCATATGATAAACAATATTTTGGATATCTTTCAATTTTCATTTCTGTCTCTCCTGGGTCCTGTAAAGTTCATTTAACTTAAGTTCAGTATTTTCTATTTCCCTAGTCACTGATTCCTTCCATATCTGGGACAGTCTAGCCTCCTTGAGAAGCTCTGTGTCCTTTCGGGAATGTGTATTGAGCATATATCAACTGTCACAGAGTTGATCCTTCCTAGACACTGGTACAGATCCATGGTATTTAAGATAGCTTCCTAGCATGTTTCATTAAGGAGATGATTTATTTGTTGTTGCTAAAGTTAAAGTTGGTGAAGTCAGCCTCATATCTGTCTTCATCTCGCTGGTCAAGCCTCTGCGCATATCTGTCTTCATCTCGCTGGTCAAGCCTCTGCGCATATCTGTCTTCATCTCGCTGGTCAAGCCTCTGCGCATATCTGTCTTCATCTCGCTGGTCAAGCCTCTGCGCATATCTGTCTTCATCTTGCTGGTCAAGCCTCTGTCATATCTGTCTTCATCTCGCTGGTCAAGCCTCTGCGCATATCTGTCTTCATCTCGCTGGTCAAGCCTCTGCGCATATCTGTCTTCATCTCGCTGGTCAAGCCTCTGCGCATATCTGTCTTCATCTCGCTGATCAAGCCTCTGTGCATATCTGTCTTCATCTCGCTGGTCAAGCCTCTGCGCATATCTGTCTTCATCTCGCTGGTCAAGCTTCTGTGCATATCTGTCTTCATCTCGCTGATCAAGCCTCTGCGCATATCTGTCTTCATCTCGCTGATCAAGCCTCTGTGCATATCTGTCTTCATCTCGCTGATCAAGCCTCTGCGCATATCTGTCTTCATCTCGCTGATCAAGCCTCTGCGCATATCTGTCTTCATCTTGCTGGTCAAGCCTCTGCGCATATCTGTCTTCATCTCGCTGGTCAAGCCTCTGTGCATATAAGTTTAAACTTCGATTAGATTGTGATCTGAAGTAACGGTCTTCGATGCTGTTGTATTTCGTACAAAGGCGTCAGTATTTGTGAAAATAAGGTCAAGTATATTGTCCAGTTTTGTTGGCTCCGCTATCTACTGGCTGGGAGAAGTGAGTGCTGGTTGACCATGACTGGGAGAAGTGAGTGCTGGTTGACCATGACTGGGAGAAGTGAGTGTTGGTTGACCATGACTGGGAGAAGTGAGTGCTGGTTGACCATGACTGGGAGAAGTGAGTGCTGGTTGACCATGACTGGGAGAAGTGAGGGCTGGTTGACCATGACTGGGAGAAGTGAGGACTGGTTGACCATGACTGGTAGAAGTGAGTGCTGGTTGACCATGACTGGGAGAAGTGAGTGCTGGTTGACCATGACTGGGAGAAGTGAGTGATGGTTGACCATGACTGGTAGAAGTGAGTGATGGTTGACCATGACTGGTAGAAGTGAGTGATGGTTGAGCATGACTGGTAGAAGTGAGTGATGGTTGACCATGACTGGGAGAAGTGAGTGATGGTTGACCATGACTGGAAGAAGTGAGTGATGGTTGACCATGACTGGGAGAAGTGAGTGATGGTTGACCATGACTGGGAGAAGTGAGTGATGGTTGACCATGACTGGTAGAAGTGAGTGCTAGTTGACCATGACTGGGAGAAGTGAGTGCTGGTTGACCATGACTGGTAGAAGTGAGTGCTGGTTGACCATGACTGGGAGAAGTGAGTGATGGTTGACCATGACTGGTAGACGTGAGTGATGGTTGACCATGACTGGTAGAAGTGAGTGATGGTTGACCATGACTGGGAGAAGTGAGTGCTGGTTGACCATGACTGGTAGAAGTGAGTGATGGTTGACCATGACTGGGAGAAGTGAGTGATGGTTGACCATGACTGGGAGAAGTGAGTGATGGTTGACCATGACTGGTAGAAGTGAGTGATGGTTGACCATGACTGGTAGAAGTGAGTGATGGTTGACCATAACTGGTAGAAGTGAGTGATGGTTGACCATGACTGGGAGAAGTGAGTGCTGGTTGACCATGACTGGTAGAAGTGAGTGATGGTTGACCATGACTGGTAGAAGTGAGTGATGGTTGACCATGACTGGTAGAAGTGAGTGATGGTTGACCATAACTGGTAGAAGTGAGTGATGGTTGACCATGACTGGGAGAAGTGAGTGATGGTTGACCATGACTGGTAGAAGTGAGTGATGGTTGACCATGACTGGTAGAAGTGAGTGATGGTTGACCATGACTGGTAGAAGTGAGTGATGGTTGACCATAACTGGTAGAAGTGAGTGATGGTTGACCATGACTGGGAGAAGTGAGTGATGGTTGACCATGACTGGTAGACGTGAGTGATGGTTGACCATGACTGGTAGAAGTGAGTGATGGTTGACCATGACTGGGAGAAGTGAGTGCTGGTTGACCATGACTGGTAGAAGTGAGTGATGGTTGACCATGACTGGGAGAAGTGAGTGATGGTTGACCATGACTGGGAGAAGTGAGTGATGGTTGACCATGACTGGTAGAAGTGAGTGATGGTTGACCATGACTGGTAGAAGTGAGTGATGGTTGACCATGACTGGTAGAAGTGAGTGATGGTTGACCATGACTGGAGAAGTGAGGTGGTTGACCATGACTGGGAGAAGTGAGTGATGGTTGACCATGACTGGTAGAAGTGAGTGATGGTTGACCATGACTGGTAGAAGTGAGTGATGGTTGACCATAACTGGTAGAAGTGAGTGATGGTTGACCATGACTGGGAGAAGTGAGTGATGGTTGACCATAACTGGTAGAAGTGAGTGATGGTTGACCATGACTGGGAGAAGTGAGTGCTGGTTGACCATGACTGGGAGAAGTGAGTGCTGGTTGACCATGACTGGTAGAAGTGAGTGATGGTTGACCATGACTGGGAGAAGTGAGTGATGGTTGACCATAACTGGTAGAAGTGAGTGATGGTTGACCATGACTGGGAGAAGTGAGTGATGGTTGACCATAACTGGTAGAAGTGAGTGATGGTTGACCATGACTGGGAGAAGTGAGTGCTGGTTGACCATGACTGGGAGAAGTGAGTGCTGGTTGACCATGACTGGGAGAAGTGAGTGCTGGTTGACCATGACTGGGAGAAGTGAGTGCTGGTTGACCATAACTGGTAGAAGTGAGTGATGGTTGACCATAACTGGTAGAAGTGAGTGATGGTTGACCATAACTGGTAGAAGTGAGTGATGGTTGACCATAACTGGTAGAAGTGAGTGATGGTTGACCATGATTGAAATGGAAGGTAATTAGTTTCGATGCAACGATGAAGACCTTCATCAACAAGTCTTGTTTGCAACATATGGTTGCAAGTGCATCTAGTGACGAGGTTGAATATCCTCGATGTGATACCTATTGAAGGTGTCAGGAGACAGGTCCCTAGCTTGGAATTATCTCCTAAACACCCTGAATTACCGCCTAATCACCCTGAATTACCGCCTAATCACCCTGATTTATCGCATAATCACCCTGAATTATCACAATCACACTGAATTATCACACTATCACACTGAATTATCACATAATCACTATGAATTATCACATGATCACCCTGAATTATCACAATCACACTGAATTATCACATAATCACCCTGAATTATCACATGATCACCCTGAATTATCACACAGTTACACTGAATTATCGCATAACCACCTTGAATTATCATATAACCACCTTGAATTATCACATAAACACCCTGAATTATCACACAATCACCTTGAATTATCACATAATCATCCAGAATTATCACACTATCACACTGAATTTTCACACAATCGCACTGAATTATCACATAATCACCTTGAATTATCACATAATCACCCTGAAGTATCACATAATCACACTGAATTATCACATAATTACACTGAATTATCGCCTACTGGCCCTGAATTACAGCCCAGTCACACTGAATTATTACACAATCACCCTGAATTATCTATCACCTAATCACTCTGACTTACCGCCTAATCTCACTGAATTATCTCCTAATCACCCTGAATTATCTCCTAATCACCCTGAATTTAAAGGTTGGTAAATTGCTGGCAGCTTTGAAAAAAGATGCAAAATAGTCACATTAATGAGCATTATTTGATTAAGGAAATCGAATGGGCCTAGGAGTCTGGTGAGGGAATGGAGTAGGCCTGTGAATGTAGTGTGTGTGGGTGTGTGTGAGGGTGTGGAGGGTGTGTGAGGGTGTGGAGGGTGTGTGAGGGTGTGGAGGGTGTGTGAGGGTGTGTGAGGAGAGGGTAATCCACGAATGAGAAGCTCAAGTGTCTTCCTGTCTTACTGTTGTGTGCTAGTTCCGTTGCTTGTCTTAGCCAGCCCAACCACCAAACATTGTCTTCTTATGTGGGTCAAGGATTTTATTATGGTTCTCAGGAAGCAAGGAGGAGAGAGAGGGAGGAGGAAGGAGAGGGAGGGGAGGAAGGAGAGAGGGAGGAGGAGGAGGAGAGGAGGGAGGAAGGAGAGAGAGGGAGGAGGAAGGAGAGAGAGAGAGGAGGGGAGGAAGGAGAGAGAGAGAGGAGGGGAGGAAGGAGAGAGAGGGAAGGAAGGAGAGAGAGGGGATGAAGGAGAGAGAGAGAGGAGGAAGGAGAGAGAGGGGAGGAAGGAGAGAGAGAGAGGAGGAAGGAGAGAGAGGGGAGGAAGGAGAGAGAGAGGAGGGGGAAAAGCATTCCACAGTATGACACTCAGGAATCACAGAAATAACGTAAACACGAAAAACGAGACGCCAAAGCAAGGAACACAACAATAAATAATATCTTTATTTACTACAAGTACATGTACAAGGTATACAGTCCTAGCTGACATCAATGACATACTACTATATAGCAAGCCCCTTGTTATGCAGAGCATTTCTGGCATATTAGGAGAGTTTTGTCCCAGGATGCGACCCACACCAGCTGACTAACACCCAGGTACCTATTTTAAACTGATGGGTGAACATGGACAGCAGGTGTCTTATGGAAACACGTCTCTAATGTTTTTTTCAGCCGCACCGGAGGAGATTCGAACCCCGGACCTCAGTGTGTCAGCTGAGTGCGCTAGCGATCGAGCTACGGGACACCTTGCATTGATAATTGTTGTAATTGTTGATCTCACCTTCAAGGATCACAACAATTACACTATCACAACTGTGAGGAAAATGATAGGATGGATAATGAGAACCTTCAAAACAAGGGATGCCATGGCAATGATGATCCTTTTTAAATCACTTGTTCTTTCTAGGCTGATATACTGCTGTACACTAACATCCCCACTGAAGACAGGTGAACTCGCAGATCTAGAGAATGTACAGAGAACCTTTACTGCACATATAAGTTCCGTCAAACACCTTAATTACTGGGAACACTTGGAGACTCTTGACCGGTACTCACTGGAGCGCAGGTGAGAGATACATCATAATTTATACTTAGAAAATCTTAGAGGACAGGTTCCAAATCAGCACACGGAAATCACTCCCTGGGCAAACGTTGTAACATACCCCCAGTGAAAAGTAGGGAAGCCATTATTACACTAAGAGAGACCACAATAAGTGTCCGGGGAACAAGACTGTTCAACAGCCTCTCACTAGGCATTATTGGAATTACGAATAGACTCCTGGCTGCCTTCAAGGAGGAGCTGGACAGATATCTAAGCCAGTACCCGATCAGCCAGGCTGTAATTCATGCGTTGGACTACGTGCGGCCAATAGTAACAGCCTAGTTGATCAGGCTCTGATCCACCAGGAGGCTTGGCCATGGACCGGGGCGAGGAGGCATTGACCCCTCGAAATAACCTCCAGGAAGATTAATAAATAAAAATTACTGCGGCATACCTGGAGTCTACCTGGAGGGTATTCAGGGGAACAACGCCCCCGCGGCCCAGTCCACGACCAGGTCTTCCGGTGGATCAGGGCCTGATCAACTAGGCTGTTGCTGTTGCTGCTGGCCGCACGTACTCCAACGTACGACACACAGTCCGGCTGATTCGGTACTTACTTTAGGTATCTGTCCAACTCCTTCTTGAAGACAACTGGGGATCTATTGGTAATTCCCCGTATGGCTGGTGGGAGGCTGTTGAACAGTCTTGGGCCTCGGACACTTATTGTGTTTTCTCTTAGTGTACTAATGGCGCTCCTACTTTTCATTGGGGAGATGTTGCATCGCCTGCCAAGTCTTTTGCTTTCATAGGGAGTGATTTCTGTGTAGCTTAGGGACCAGTCCCTCCAGGACCTTCCAGGTGTACATTATAATGCATGTCTCTCGCATGTATGGTATAATGGTAGCTTCCTCAGCCGTGATATCAACTATTGCAACATCAATAGTTTTACTGTAGCGCTTGCTGTAACCAGTGTCTTATAGTGGTACAGTCAGTGTGGTACTAGGCTGGTGTTCTGTGGTGGTACAGTCAGTGTGGTACTAGACTGGTGTTCTGTGGTGGTACAGTCAGTGTGGTACTAGGCTGGTGTTCTGTGGTGGTACAGTCAGTGTGGTACTAGGCTGGTGTTCTGTGGTGGTACAGTCAGTGTGGTACTAGGCTGGTGTTCTGTGGTGGTACAGTCAGTGTGGTACTAGGTTGGTGTTCTGTGGTGGTACAGTCAGTGTGGTACTAGGCTGGTGTTATGTGGTGGTACAGTCAGTGTGGTACTAGGCTGGTGTTCTGTGGTGGTCTAGTCAGTGTGGTACTAGGCTTGTGTTCTGTGGTGGTACAGTCAGTGTGGTACTAGGCTTGTGTTCTGTGGTGGTAAATTCAGTGTGGTACTAGGCTGGTGTTCTGTGGTGGTCTAGTCAATGTGATATTAGGCTGGTGTTCTGTGGTGGTCTAGTCAATGTGATATTAGGCTGGTGTTCTGTGGTGGTCTAGTCAGTGTGGTACTAGGCTGGTGTTCTGTGGGGGTCTAGTCAGTGTGGTACTAGGCTGGTGTTCTGTGGTGGTCTAGTCAGTGTGGTACTAGGCTGGTGTTCTGTGGTGGTCTAGTCAGTGTGGTACTAGGCTGGTGTTCTGTGGTGGTCTAGTCAGTGTGGTACTAGGCTGGTGTCCTGGCTCTGAGTGGTGACTGAGACAATAACGGGACATCTGAGCATAAAGACTCATATTGCAAAACAAAACTTGATCTTAGACGACTTTTTTGCTCAAGAGTTTGGCTCAGTCCCAAGTGAAACAACGCTTAACATTATTTTATTATACGTAGCTGCATTTTGTAAACTATAGAAATAAATAAAATTTGTTTCTTTGTTTGAAGGGTATATAAGGCTGAGAATATAAACTAATTCCTATACACATTATGTCTTTCTTTAGTTTTTGCTGTTCCTTAAGTTTTTTCTTACATTGTTATGAATCACTTGATGTTTCTAACACCTTCCTGCCCAGCTGCTGTCCCACTCGCTTCCTAGCTAAGAAGGTTCATGCAGGTGGTTCGCCTCCGCTCTCACACCCGTTAGGGTAATCACGTAATGGGTTGCCTGCAGTGTGTTGTGTGGAAGTGGGTGTTATGACACACCTGGAGGTGTAAGTGGGAGAGGGGAGGGAACTATGAGGGTTGTACGTAAGTCAGTGGGGCAGTAAAGGACGAGTTGGGGAGGAAGCGGCTGGAAGGAATTAAAGGAAAGGAAAAAGATATTTAGGAGTTTGAGGGAAAAATATATAAGTCTCTGTATAGAGTTGAAGCAGAGAGTGTTGGGTCTTCGTATTTTCAGTGTCACTGGCGATGTGTTCCACATGGCTTGTCTCTAGAGGAAGAGTACATGAGGTTACGCCAAGGATGACCGAGGAATTGGACGAGGAAATATGGGGCCTAAGTTTGGCAAAGAATCTGTGAGATCACTCACTGGACTCATTGGATAGCGAGGCCAGCGAAGCCATTAAGACCAACGAGATACAGATGGATCAAGAGCTGCTCATCTGAAACGCAGGATGGAGAAGGCTGGCAGACTGTACTCCCAGAAACCAAGAGGAAACACAGTGTTTTCTTGCCTCAGATAGGGCAAGGCAAACCATACATTACCTACATATTCAGGTTCGCCAACAAAGGACACCACAACACTTCTGCTCCTATAATTCACATCCAGAGGAATACAGTATGAGGATATCAGTGTCCACAAATCTCAAAGGGGAGCTTATTTTCAGTCCTTAGAACATGAAAGACTGAAGGTGAACGACTTTGAATCACCACCTGTTCTCCCGGAGGGTATTAATTCTATACTTGCTGGACATGTCACTCAAAATAATTCGCAGCAACCACAACCGTTGATTCGGAGCCCAGCGGTTCCGAACCAAGAAAGGCAACATTCCAGTGAGGCAGGACCCGATCCAACATATAGGATTTCTCGGCTCCTGGGAAAGTACCAGGCCAGGGACTACAACCCAGAACCTTAGAGAGATGCCAGAGGTGCAACTGCCTCAGCACCCGATGTCAATTTCGGGAAAAATATACCATCTACAGTGGGTCCCACCAGACCAAGAACTGTCTGCACAATCCAAAGCGGTCTGAGGCCATGGAACCTCGATGACCAAACTGTGGAAAGAGGCATAGTGCCTGGAGCCTCCATTGCCAGGAAGCCTCCAGCATAGATGATGAAGCCTCCAGCATAGATCAGAGAGATTACCACCAAGCAGCAGTCTCGGCCAGAGGAGGCTACAGTATCATAGAACTCGGGGTCACCTTACCTGTAGCAGCGACGGAGGAAGCCGAGCAAACATCAACAGTTATTTCCCGGCACTGCTGCTCAGACTCCCTCCCTACAACAGTGGCGCAGAAACAGGCTAGCGCCAACTTATCTACCCCAACAGTGAACAGAGACTAGGACCATAGCCCCCAAAAAATAGTCTACCATTGCGTATCACTCATCAGTCCTCATATGATGTCCACAGTCACGACATTTACTGAAGTCGTATTCGGCCTGAGATACTTAGTAGAATACAAAGAGATATTCAGAGCCATTGTGAAGACCTTCTTCCATATATACATGATGAGAAGTCCCAATGTGGTGTAGGGTAGCAGGGCATAGATACAAGTCACAGAGCTGGTATAGACGAAACATAGCTGACCAGGTCACAGGACATGGAGGTGTGAACAGAGTAAAGGGCAGC
>WNWK01037421.1:0-18517 GCA_009830355.1 Cherax destructor | reverse complement strand
CCAACTACATCCACTAAATTTACACTCCCCAAAAACATCACGCAAAACACGAACACACATCCACCTCCCTGGTTCTACACCCTTTTTCCCCGTAGGGATACAGTTCCAATCACCTCCCAATACTACCCCCCTCTGGCAATCCTCTCAAAAATAAAAATTGCTTCACAAATTCTTCCTTTACACCGAACGCTAGTAGCTGGTAAAAAACGCCAATGAAAGAAACAACACCCCCCCCATACCCCCTTCCTCACTACCCTCCTCCCTACCCTTTCCCATTCAACCCTGAAAAGGGCTATTCTCCTTCACTAAAACCGCCACTCCACCCTTGAAAGACCCAGAGCTACCAGCATACACTCTATAATCCGGCACAATCAAATTTTTCCAACAAATTATGCTCTTGTAAAAAGGGCCCAAATCCACTGCGTATCTTTTCATACACCCCTTTCTATCCACTTCCTTCCTCCCCATAGCTCCATTAACATTTAACGGATGCTCCTGAAAACAATAGAGGTGGTTTTCCTCTTTGATCTACAACTCTTTCCTTCCATTACCAAACTACTTGTCCTTTTAAAGTCCTATCCATATTCTTCACTTTGTACATCACCTCCCCTTTTATTTTTAAAAGGGCCCTTTGCGGACATCAACAGACACTTTTTACAGGACTTCGAGGGGTAAGTACATCCATCACTCATGGCCATGGCTCGCTTCCCTTTGGGAATCATGAATTTCATATCAGTTTCCCTATCCTCATTATGAACAATTCCCTGCAATGGCACTTCCAATCCTCCATCATCTATATTATCTCCCATTGCCCCCACTACACTCAAAATCTCTTCAGTTTTTTCCACAGAGCAAATCTCATTTGTCCCTTGCAACTATCCAATAATCCACTCACCAACTCAGGAATCACCTCACTCATACCCAAATCTAGTTCTGCCCCGCAATTGTTCCCATTGGTGTGTGTTCACCGGAAGCTTTTTACACTTTTCCCATCATGTGTTACTATGTCACCCATCTTGCAGTTGGACCACGCCCCACCGTCCTGAGATCTGCGATTCTTCATGTCCGTCCTTACTCGACGCTCCTCATCTAGACGCCGCCTGTCGTTTATTACATGCAGCAGCCATATGCTCATAAGTCACTATACGACATGTTCGTTGTTGACCAGATATGTTAATATACTTGTGTTCTGAATTCTGGGAACACTCATATGAAGGTATTGCTCTTCGTAATGACATTTTAAGGCTATATGATCCCTCATACACTTTTTAATAAACCATCAGTCCAACGAATAAAGCCGTAAGGTTTTCTCCATTCTTTAAAGATTTTTACATCCATTTCCCGCACTTCAAATGGCAAATTTCTGACCTTTATCCATTTGTATTTTTTGGCATTTTTAACTTCATTTCCACTGTAGCATTTACTTGCAAACACTTGTCCTCGAACCTTATCAACAGTGCTTCATAAACTTGGGTATTCAATTTGATGAATATTTTGCACTGCCATTGAGCGCAACGCGTAAATATCATCATTTGCTATGCCATTTGTTCAATGATAGCCGGCAGCAAAAACATTAGCATTCATGGATAAATGGCTCCATTTAGAGTTCCACGCAGACAGTACATCTTCCCCCAAACTGGTTGTCTTTCTTCTATGAATACACCAACTGCTTTAGCAAACAAGGAGCAGTCGGGGAGCACCTCCACAGAAGGCGAGCAGCGAATCCCACACTAAAATAACCTCAACAACCCCTCCACTGTCAAAACTCTATACGCTGATGGAAAATAACTCTTCCAACTCCCCCCATAAATCTCCCTATTCCTACATTTCGTTCTAAAAATTAGGGCAGCCAAAGCTTTGACCACCACCCTCACCTCCAAACCCCTCATACTCCAAAACACGAAAATATAATCCAAAACAATGTATGTCAAAGCCGCACACTTTCCAAGTAATCACCCAAATCTAAACTTAAAGCACGCAACACGGACACACCCCTCCCACTAATCAAATTCAACACCCCCCCTACCCAATCCCGCACCTTTCCCATGTCCCTACAAAAATACACCACATGAAACGCCATCTCCCACTCCCCACATTTATCACACTCCCCATTATTTGTCATACCCATCATAAAAAGCTGACTCTTCGCTACCAAAATCCCATGCAAAAACTTAAAACCCACCTCCCAAACACTTGGTCGAACCTTAACCTTCCTAAACCACCACCAAATACTCTTCCAGTCATACAAAGGGAAAGTTTTCTCTCCCCTCACTACCCCTTTCCCTACACACACCCTATCCAACCTACTCGCTCGTACCTTTACTGAATCCCGAACCATCATAAGATACCGAAGGACCCCCTCACATCCCACCAACTCTCTTCCTCCCCACCACTTCCTCGCCTCCCTCATCACCCCACCTATGAACCTACCCCCCTGTCCCCCAGTAAAATGAAATTCCTGTTTCAAAAACACTGCGCAGCCTCAGTCTTAGTGGTACCAAACCCAAACCCCACATTTAACTCTAGTTTCCACCACATCCTTATTTAACCAGTGCCTACCCCTTCCCACACAAAATTATAAACTCCCTTTCCAACCTACGAACATCCCCTCCAACAAAGGTAAAACTGCCCCCTAAACCATAACTTACTGTATACTAATACATTCACCACAACAACTATTTGTAATAAAGTTACCTCCTTCACCCCAACCCTTCATCCTATCCAAAGCTTTATCTACCACCTCCCTAGAATTCACCTCCTTGCCCTTACTATGTTACCACAAAACACTATACCACAAACTTTCAACTCCTCAACGCAAGACCATCCCTCCCTTACCACCAATGCTCCCCTATCCAACTTCCTACCTCTAACAAAACCGATTTACTCCTATTAACACTCATGCCCGTCACCTTACCAAACCTCACCACCAAATCACTGATCCATCAGAACATTCACTCGATGTTACCAACAACGTGGTATCATCTACGTAACCTATTATTTCAGCCCTGCACCCCCCACCCTCCCCTTGCTCCCTTTCTCAACTAACTGAAAAAGGGTCCTGCAAAAACACAAAAAGGATCTGAGATAAAGGAAAACTTCCTGGCGAATACTCTACCCATACTTACTGCCCAACTAATCCTGCCATTAATTTGTACCTTAAGCAATGCCTCAGCATATATAAGTCGAACCCAATCCACTATTTCCTCACCAAAACCCTGTCTCCTCATAATCTCCAACAATGCTCCCCTATGCACCCTATCATAAGCCATAGCCCAATCCAAACCTAACACACCTCCTTCACCACAATCTTCTATAAAACCCTTAATCCTCCTATGTCCCATTCTCATACTCCTCCCTGGGATCCCAAATTGCCCCTCATGCAACCAACCCTTCAAACCCCTCTTAAGCCTATTTGCCAAAATCTTTGCAAAATTTTTATAATCTGTGCACATCAAAGCAATTACTCTATAATCCTTAAGACCCTTAGGTCCCTCACGTTTAGGGACCAATACCGCCACCCCGGTTCTAACTGACTCTGCAAGCACCTCCCCCTCCCTCATTTCATTAAAAACATTTACCAAGACCTCTCTTAACACTTCCCAATACATTACATATACCTCACCAGGCAAACCATCAATCCCTGGCGTCTTGCCCATACGAAGTCCTTTTACCGCCTCCCAAACCTCCTCCTCTGTAATTACCCCACCTAACTCCCTCATCTCCTCACCACTCACTCTCTCCTCTATGCTACTTAACACTTCCTCCCCTATACAAGCATCCCCCTCCTCCCTCATAAATTTTTTCTCATACCACAATTCCGCATACCCACTCATCGCCAGTCGACTTAAAACCCTACCCTTCTTATACCCCCAAACTGTCCTCAACTTCCAACGACCCTATTGTCATACCTTCTCTCCTCCTACAAAATTGCCTCAGAACCACCGCCGATGCCTTATCACCCCACAACACTTCCTCCATGCAACTCCTGACTCTTAACGCTTTAAACCGATCATTCTGAATATCCCTTAAAGCTACCCTAATACCCTCCAAACTCTCGCCACTCCCTACCCCCCCTCCACCTCCAGCGTCCTCAATAACCCCTCTAAATACCGTTGATACCCAAATCTATATCGCGCATCTTCCCTACCCACCTTTTCAAAAATTCCTTAATGGCAAAGTTCCCACATTCATTCCACCACTTAGCCACCCCAACAATACCCCGACCCCCACAAAACCTTCCACCACCCATCAAAATCCACCTGCCACGCTAGCCTCTTCAACATCCCTACATTGAGCTTCCAATAACTTTGAAACACCTGCACTTCCCCCTCCCACCCTAATTGTGCCAAAACACCTTTATGGTCCGAAAACCAACATCTATGCATTCCACTTTCTCCACCGCCACTACTTTTGAAACATATATCCTATCTAAACGGGCTGCATACTGACCCCTACTAAACGTATACTCCACCAGGTTATTCCCACCTCCCACTACGTCCACCACCCCCACTGCACACAAAACCTCCCTCAAGATCCTCACAACTTGCCCCGAACCCCTCGGTTCCACATCCTTGAGTCTAATAATACAATTCCAATCTCCCCCTATGATAGCTACTTGAGGCAAACCCCTTAAAGCATAAATTAACTCTTCCCTCACAAAATTATCCTTCACACGCAAAGTTGGAACCGCCGGCATATAAACCCCAATAAAACTAACATTAACCACTCCCCATCTACCATCCACCCTAACCACTCTACCCCCTCCCCCTTCTTCCCATGACCCCAAAACAAAAGGACTACCCTCCCTCACCCCCACCCCAACTTTTAGGCCAGCAGACCCCCCCACAAAGACCTGAAACCCCTTCAGAAACAACTCATTACCCTTCCGAAAATTATGTTCCTGGAAAAATACTATGTCTGTCTTAAACCTACATAAGGTATCCTCTACCCACCTACGTTTGACCTCATTCCTGAGGCCATTCACATTGATACTTAGACACCTGAATTTAAAGGCATTGGTTTACCCTTCTGTTTTGCTTGCTTCCTGTCATTCTTATCAGTTGATCCAACCTTAGTACCACACTTTTTATCACCAGCCACTTCCTTTACTCTGGTACTACCATTTCCTCTAATACCAGCAACATTACCACGTACCACCTCTGACCATACCTTTTTCCCCGGTCTCTGCCCAGGAGTGAGGATGTCATTTTCCGCCTCCTCCCCAGTTCTCTTTCTTGATTCCACCTTCTCCATGTCCTCCTCTACATCCTCCTGCTGTCTATGGACCTCCACATCCACTTGTACCACAGTCGCTGTAGCTCCACTACTTTCAATCTGGTCCAAAGATGACAGCAAAGTCTCCACCTCACCACCCACACCCTCCCCATTCCCCAAATCCATACTCTCACCTCCCAACATCTCATTCAAATCCTCCAATATAGCAACCTCATTTACCACACAATGAATATCCTCCTGTTGTTCCTCAGTCTCCTGAGGCAGCCGCTGATCCTTCAAATTCCGCTCTTCTCGACTCTGCATCACTTCCTGTTCTGCCTGCTCCACTTCCTCACTCCACTGCCTTCTTCCCTGCCCTCCTTCCGGTTGACTTTCCATGGCACCATCCTCCAGTACCACGCCCTTACGCTCCTCACACCTTGCCTGCAGGTTCGACAGTCCCACCTCGTCGATCCTCCCGTCTCTCACACTCAGCCACCAGATGTCCAGGCTGCCCACACAATCTACATGTACACACCTGCCCTTGATATGTCACATATACCTGTGTACGGAAACAATCCACCATTACATAAGATGGTAGGGCTTGCGCAATGTCATTTTTACTGAATAAGTTCCTCCAAAAGACCTGCATATAGCCCCTGCGCCCATCTGCCAATATTGACTGCATGAATGACACCAAATACCTTAAAAACGTCGCGGATGTCCTCCGGTCCCATTTCAAAGGGAATATTCTGTACCTTAATCCATTTGTAGACAGCAGACACGTCCCGTAAGCATACCTCTACACCAGGATTTACCATCATTCGTTGATCCTGATATGCGTCCACCACCCTTTGATATTCTTCCGTGCTTGCAAATTTCACAAACAGCCTCTTTGCCCCATTGATGGATATGCCGTAAAGATCTGCAAGTGTCACATGGTATATGTCGCGAAGAACGGCAGGTAGTATCACATCCGCATTCGTTGAGTAGACCGCTCCTTGTATAAACTCAACACATACTGTGTTAACTCGCCGCCGGTAGCCGTCCGCCATCTTTGCTGAAAATATAATTTACAACTGCTACCACCAGGGGCTGACAAACACGTACGCACACCACCAGTGCTGGACGCGGAATCTCTTTTTAGTATTAATGGTGTTAACAGTAGTAATGGTGTTAGTAGTAGTTATAGTGTTAGTAGTAGTAATGGTGTTAGTAGTAGTAATGGTGTTAGTAGTAGTAATGGTGTTTGTAGTATTAATGGTGTTAACAGTAGTAATGGTGTTAGTAGTAGTTATAGTGATAGTAGTAGTAATGGTGTTAGTAGTAGTTATGGTGTTAGTAGTAGTAATGGTGTTAGTAGTAGTAATTGTGTTATTAGTAGTAATTGTGTTAGTAGTAGTAATGGTGTTAGTAGTAGTAATCTACCTGGAGTCTACCTGGAGAGAATTCCAGGGGTCAACGCCCCGCAGCCCGGTCTGGACCAGGCCTCCTGTTGGACCAGAGCCTGATCAACCAGGCTGTTACTGCTGGCCGCACGCAGTCCAACGTACGAACCACAGCCCGGCTGATCAGGTACCGACTTGAGGTGCCTGTCCAGTGCCTGCTTGAAGACAGCCAGGGGCTTGTTGGTAATCCCCTGATGTAGCTGGGAGGCAGTTGAACAATCTTGGGCCCTCACACTTATTGTGTTGTCCCTCAACGTGCTAGTGGCACCCTGCTCTTCATTGGGGGGATGTTACATCGCCTGCCGAGTCTTTTGCTTTCGTACAGAGTGATTTTGTGTGCAAGTTTGGTACTAAGCCCTCGAGAATTTTCCATGTGTATATAATAATGTATCTCCCGCCTGCGTTCTAGAGAGTACAGGTTTAGGAACTTCAAGCGTTCCCAGTAGTTGAGGTGGTTTATCGCACTTATGCGTGCGGTGAAGGTTCTCTGCACATTTTCAAGGTCAGCAATTTCACCCGCCTTGAAAGGTGCAGTTAGTGTGCAGCAATATTCCAGCCTAGATAGAACAAGCGATCTGTAACGTGTCAACATGGGCTTGGCATCCCTGGTTTTGAAGGTTCTCATTATCCATCCTGTCATTTTTCGAGCAGATGCAATTGCTACATTGTTATGGTCCTTGAAGGTGAGATCCTCTGACATGATCACTCCCAGGTCTTTGACATTAGTTTTCGCTCTATTGTGTGGTTGGAATTAGTTTTGTACTCCGATGAGATTTTAATTTATTCACGTTTTCCGTATCTGAGTAATTGAAATTTCTCATCATTGAACTTCATATTGTTTTCTGCAGCCCATTTAAAGATTTGGTTTATGTCTGCTTGGAGTCTTGCAGTGTCTTCAACGGTGGACACTGTCATACAGATTCGGGTGTCATCTGCAAAGGAAGACAGCACTGTGGCTTATATCCCTGTCAATGTCTGATATGAGGATGAGGAATAGGATGGGAGCAAGTACTGTGCCTTGTGGAACAGAGCTTTTCACAGTAGCTGCCTCAGACTTTACTCTGTTGACTACTACTCTTTGTGTTCTACGTGTTAGGAAATTATAGATCCATCTACCAACTTTTCCTGTTATTCCTTTATCACGCATTTTGTGTGCTATTACACCATGGTCACACTTGTCAAAGGCTTTTGCAAAATCTGTGTATATAACATCTGCATTCTGTTTATCTTCTAGAGCATCCAGGACCTTGTCATAGTGGTCCAGTAGTTGGGACAGACAGAGCGGCCTGCTCTAAACCCATGCTGTCCTAGGTTGTGCAATTGATGGGTATCAAGATGGGTGGCGATCTTGCTTCTTAGAACCCTTTCAAAGATTTTTATGATATGGGACGTTAGCGCAATTGGTCTGTAGCTCTTTGCTATTGCTTTACTGCCCCCTTTGTGGAGCGGGGCTATGTCTGTTGTTTTTAGTAGCTGCGGGACGATCCCAGTGTCCATGCTCCCTCTCCATAGGATGTTAAAAGCATGTGATAGGGGCTTCTTGCAGTTCTTGATGAACACAGAGTTCCATGAGTCTGGGCCTGGAGCGGAGTGCATGGGCATGTCATTTATTGCCTTTTCGAAGTCATTTGGCATCGTGATGATGTCAGAAAGGCATGCGTCTGTCAAGTTCTGTAACACTCTCATGAAAAAATCATTTAGGTTTTCGATTTTCAGTCTGGTTAGTGGCTCGCTAAAGACTGAGTCATACTGGGATTTAAGTAACTCACTCATTTCCTTGCTGTCATCTGTGTAGGACCCATCCGGTTTAAGTAGGGGCCCAATACTGGTTGTTGTTCTCGACTTTGATTTTGCATAGGAAAAGAAATACTTAGGGTTTCTTTCAATTTCATTTATGGCTCTTAGTTCTTCCCGTGTCTCTTGATTCCTATAAGATTCCTTTAGTTTTAATTCGATGTTTGCTATTTCTCTGACTAGTGTCTCCCTACGTATTTCAGAGATTAGTGGTTTTTAGTTATAGTGATAGTAGTAGTTATGGTTCTAGTAGTAGTAATGGTGATAGTAGTAATGGTGTTAGTAATAGTAATAGTGTTAATAATAGTAATGGTGTTAATAATAGCAATTAGCTAGTAGTAATGGTTTTAGTAGTAATGGTGTTAATAGTAATGGTGTTAGTAGTAATGGTGTTAGTAGTAATGGTGTTAGTAGTAATGGTGTTAATAGTAATGGTGTTAGTAGTAATGGTGTTAGTAGTAATGGTGTTAGTAGTAATGGTGTTAATAGTAATGGTGTTAGTAGTAATAGTGTTAGCAATAGTTATGGTGTTAATAATAGTAATGGTGTTAGTAGTAGTTATGGTGTTTGTTATGCAGGTTTCTGCATGACATGTAAATATATGTAATATATATCTATTGGCGAGTGTGCCATAAGTTTCATGTAATTAGAAAAAATAGTAATAATGTCTCACCCTTAGATAAATATAAAGAATAATTTTAGAAATATGCTGTGCTTTTGGTGAATACTGTAAAGTAAGTTTAAGCTACGAAATAAGGAGATCCAGCCCATAGGGACGCTTTGGTGTTTTTGAAATGACGATCCGGCCACAGGAGTTTGAGGGGAGAGGACGTGTGTACGTGTGGGAGTGAGGTCCTAGGCGTTCTATCTCAGGACTGCTTATTTCACTCGACTGATAACTCATCATGCATCTCATATCATTGGATCGCAGCTGCATTATTGCTGGAACTCTTATGTGTGAGCTGTGACTAGTGATCTACCTAGTTAAACACACAGTGTTGGTTTGAAGTGGCTCTAGGTCTTCCTTCACTGCCTCCTCCCTCGATTTGGAACTCAGCCATTCGCCTCTATTTACTTATGGTCTAGAGGCGGATCTTGACTGCCCACATAAGTGGCTGGGTGCCCCTGTCAGTCCTCCTGCCGACACTCCACAATTTCCACCAGGACAAACTAAGATAGCCTGCAGTTACAATATTCCCGCCATACCAGTGTTTCCGTGCATCGAAAAAGCAAAGCCATCAAGCCAAAAAGCAAATCCTTACCTTAGTTAGAATGATAGTCAGAATGATAACAAATTCCCACTCTAGACAGCTTACTCCACCAATATTCAAAAGTCTCAAACTACTCACCGTAAAGAACATTCATACTTACTCTTGTGCCTACTACATATATAAAACTTTACACTCTAATATAAACCCTCTGCTCAAAACTCTCCTCACCAACTTTAATAGGACCCATGACCACAACACAAGACACAGATCACTTTTTGATATACCCCGTGTTCATATCAACCTATGTAAAAATTCTATGCACATAAAGGGCCCCAGAATCTGGAATTCATTGCCAGTAAATATTAAGATAATCTTGTCTGAAAATCAATTTAAGATTCAACTCAAAAACCACCTACTCACCCAAAACTAAATGATCATACTATAAACTACTTTGAAAAATACTCATTATTACTTTCCTATACGATAATCTCAATTTTTAATAATATGTTACTATTATGTTACCCCCTACTCATATTATAAGTTAATGTCAAAAATGCTCAATGTTATTTTCCTTAAGATAATCTCAATTCCATATTACCATTCAAGAATCTTAACACCTGTAACAATCTAATATCATTATATAATAATTTAAACAGTAAAATTTCATCATATTGTAATTTTGAAAACAATTTTTAACTAGAATAAACTCAATAAATTTCTCTAATATTAAGTACATAGTCTTTAAGTTACTAGAATAAGCTGCCCCTAATGCCATGGCATGTCAGTGGCTCTCCTTGCACTCAATTTACATTGTAACTACCAATACCTATGTAATCTGCAATCTGCAACGAAATAAAATTTACTTTACTTTACTTTACTTACAATTTAATAAGCATTGCAGTACCTGGTCACTTCTTTGGCTACCAGAGACGGCTTTTTAAGTGGGACATACCAGAGGTTCACCTACAAACATAGTAAGTTTGTGCTGATTTATTTGTGCACACAGAGTGAAAATTCGTGTGTCATTGCAAGGCAGGTGTGCTAGAAGTGTTTAGTGCTGTAGGTTTGGAGTAACTAAGCAAGCATCAGTACCAACGTAGGCTGAGGAATGTACGAGGAACAAGCCTGGCCTGATGGGTGACCTTGAGATTGGCACTATAAGACTCGCATGCCACTTACACCCATATTGCTTGTGTCTGGTGAGGTGAATGTCCCTTACGCCGATCCTCCTATTCACCGGTATATTTATCCCATCGCCATCATCGTCCCAGGACTACTTGTTTCACTGGACTGGTAACTCTTCATGCAGCTCATATCGTTGGATCACAGCCTCACTGTTGCTGTGACTAGTGATCTAGCTAGCGGAACAGTGTTGGTTTGAAGTGTGTAGGCCTTCCTTCACTGCCTCCTCCCCTCCTTCCTCGATTTGGAACACAGCCATTCGCCTTTATTTACTTATGGTCTATAGGCGAATCTTGCTTGCCCACATAAGTGCCTGGATGCCCCTGTCAGGTCTGCCAGATGGATTTAAAGAGCGAGTAATGAAAGGGAGAGCGGAGTAGTTGTGTCGCTACCACCATCACCCACATATCTCTCTGCTTGTACATTTCCACCACCGCTCACAGACCAGGTGAAGAAAGATGTTTTGAGCGCCGACGATAATTAATTAGTAGTGTGTGGGTCGCCAGGGACACCCCAGAGTAACTACGCTAACTTTCACCTCTACACTAGGATTATTTCTGACCTTCAGCAACAGTGTTTTGCTTTATAGACAGTTAACTGTCATTTGTAAGCTTGTATTAAGACTTTAAAAGGCTCAGAGTTTATTTCAGTGTAGTGACTTCTTACATTTATTAATTCAGTGTAATGTATTCTCCGCTCAGTGTAACTGAACTATCAAATACAGTTAGTAAGTAAGTAAGTTTATTCAGGTATACACAAATACAGTTACATAGATTAACATAGCAGCATATGTGTAGATAACCTAATACATTTTTCCGATCAGACAGAAACTTTACTGCTAAATTCTCTGAACTATATATATTTCAAATTGTACTATTCATCTGTGCTGTGAGTGTGTAACTTATGCTATTTTTATAACATTAAGTAAATTTTGTTCAGGTATAAAATTTTGCATTTTTACTGTGAACAAGCTTACTCTTGCATGATGTTCAGTTTCATGAACACTTTCTTGAGTAATTCGGTTACCTTTCAACTGTGATGTGCAAGAGTCAGCCTGTTAACATCTATTTTTCTTGCCATCTCATCTAGTGGGTTTAGCGCCTAGCTTAGATTGTAATAGTAACAATTTTAATCATTATATTTCTACCTATACATTGTGTAAATTGTTTTTGATTATTTGTTAAGTGCTGTAGCTTGGAGTAATTAACGAGTATTGTAGTGTTTGGTAACTCTCCATAAGACTGTGGCCCAGTTAATGACCTTGAAAAGACCCGCAGGCCACTGACACCCATATTGCCTTTGTCTAGTGAGGTGAATGTCCCTTGACCCTCCTATACACCGCCCATCGCCAGTGTGAAACTGCTGTCAGCTATGAGTATAGTTGATGGTCTTGATGACGTAAATGATGGTGAAGGCAGATTTGAAACATACCTTAGTAAACACTCTCGGAAAAAGGAACGAGGCTTCCAGAGAAAGCTTGCTGCAAGCAATACAGGGGGCGCACACCCTCCCAAAGCTGTCAGGTTAGATTTCCCTAACAACACTGATCAAGAGAGTAAGTGTAATTGGTTTTAGAAGCTAGTGTAGACAACCCAGAGAAAACTATCAAGTTTCTCCATGATGAGGATAACTACGTATTTGTGCCTAATGATTCAACATTTATAGACAAACTTCTCGCTAAAGAATATGCCAACATCAAACTCCGAGCTGCCCCACCTAGGGCACCTAAAGTGCTCATTGTCATATACAACGTCAACAAGCACTTGAATCCTAAATATCTGGTGTCAGAGCAAGTTGCAAGCCCTCGTCGGCTTCCCAACGATCTGATATTAGCTGAGTGGACTGGCCAGGGGACTTTGCCACGCTATATTCACTCCGTGCTGCCCTCAACAGGCGCTATAACATTGCATTGTAAGACCTCCTCAACGTCGATGTTATAAGTTCAACGTTAGGGCCACATTGCCAGGAGATGCCCAGCTAAGTCATACTGGTGTGCAGTGTGTGCCAATGCTCATTCTTCTGAACGGTGTTATGATTTGATCAAACAGCACCAGACTGTTGCTAAACGATGTATCAATTGTAAGACTTCAGGAGTCACAGCAGCTCATGCAGCCAACCGCACCTCACCCTGCATCCCCCATTATGACCCCCAGGCCTACCAGATACCTGGAGTCTGAATACTGGCTCATGCCTGCCCTCAGACAATGGGGTTGAGCCTTCACCTGGGAAGCACATCAACAGAGCTCCATCACGTCTGCTGTCAATACCAGTCTAGCTGAGTCAGCTGACAGTCAGCCACCGATTTAAGTACACTCTCTGCTTCCTATTGGTGAGCCATGACCCAATCCATGACAGCACCTTTCCCCCAATTCTGTGAGCTGCCACTTTCCTTAACAGTCTTGGTGCAGTACTTTATCAAAAGCCTTACTAAAGTCTAAATAAACAATATCGAATTCTTTATCATGATCAACAGCCTCAAAAGCTTTACCGAAGAAAGTTAATAAATTAGTTAGGCAGGAACGGCCCCTCGTGAATCCATGCTGAGTATCATTAATCAAATTATGTTTATCTAGATGGTTTCTTATAATATCAGCTATAATTGACTCTAGTAATTTGCCTACAATTGAGGTCAGGTTTATTGGGCGGTAATTTGACGGTAGTGACTTGTCCCCTGCTTTAAAAATAGGAATTACATTAGCCATCTTCCACATATCAGACACTACACCTGTTTGAAGAGATAAATTAAAAATGTTAGATAATGGTTCACGAGTTCCATTTTGCATTCCTTAAGAACCCTTGCAAAAAGTTCATCAGGACCCAGCGATTTATTTTGTTTCAGTCGGTCTAGTTGTTTCATAACCATTTTGCTAGTGACTGTGATATTACATAATTTATCTTCTTCTAGGCCTCTGTAAAAATTAATTACAGGGATATTATTATTGTCTTCCTGTGTGAAAACCGAGAAAAAATAATTATTAAAAATAGAGCACATATCATTCTCCTTGTCAGTAAGATGCCCAGAGTTATTTTTAAGGGGACCTATCTTATCCCTAACTTTTGTTCTATAAACCTGGAAAAAACTTTTTGGGTTAGTTTTTGAATCCCTAGCAACTTTAATTTCATAGTCCCGTTTAGCTTTTCTTATCCCCTTTTTAATGTCCCTCTTAATGTCAGTATACTGATTGATAAGATGACCCTCACCTCTTTTTATGCGCCTATAAATTCCTTTCTTCTGCCCTAAAAGATACTTGAGCCTATTATTCATCCATTTTGGGTCATTTCTATTTGATCTAATTTCTTTATATGGGATAAATGTTCTTTGGGCTGCCTGTATAGTGTTAAGAAAACTGTCATATTGATACCTCTCTTCGTCACCCCAGTCCATAGTTGATAAGTGTTCTCTAAGTCCATTATAATCTGCTAAGCGAAAATCTGGGACCGTTACTGAATTATCCCTACTATCATACATCTATTCAATGCTAAAGGTAATTGACTTGTGGTCGCTTGAGCCGAGTTCCTCTGTAATTTCTAAATTATTAACAAGGGTTTCCTTGCTTGCCAGAACCAAGTCAAGTAGGTTATTTCCCCTTGTAGGTTCTGTCACAAACTGCTTCAAAAAGCAATCCTGAACTACTTCTAAAAAGTCGTTAGATTCTAAATTCCCTGTCAAGAAATTCCAATTAATCTGACTAAAGTTAAAGTCCCTAGAATTACTACGTTATCGTGCCTTGTGGCCTTAACAATTTCCTCCCAAAGTAGTCTCCCTTGTTCCCTATCTAAGTTTGGAGGACGGTAAATCTTGCCTAAAATCAATTTTTCACACCCCTCTGAAAATTCTATCCAGACAGACTCTGTATGTGTTATTTCAGACTTTATACCCGTTTTTATGCAACAATTTAAATGATCACGGACATAGAGTGCAACCCCACCCCCCTTCCCGATACTTCTGTCTACTTGGAACAATTTAAAACCCTGAATGTGACATTCGGCAGGCATGTCCAGATTTTTCATATTAAACCATGTCTCAGTTATTGCAAAAACATCAATATTACCCGTACTTGCAACTAATCTCAACTCGTCCATCTTATTCCTAGCACTACGACTATTGGTGTAATATACATTTAAAGACCCTCCTTTCTCTTTACCCTTCCTGCTCATTTCTGTTTTTCCACTATACCTATTACTGTCCTTGTCACCTAGTGCCACTGGCTTTCCAATACCCACCTTATTCTGCCTATTACTAGTTCCCCTAGAATTTATAACATTACTACACTGGGACTTCACTGTTTTCCCCCCATAACCAATACCACTAACTTTTTCTAGTTTAAAGCCCTAACAGCTCCCTCCACGGCAGTTGCCAGTGCCCCCACCCCAGACCTAGATAAGTGAACCCCATCCCTGGCATACATGTCATTTCTGCCATAGAAGAGGTCCCAGTTGTCAATGAATGTTACTGAATTTTCCTTACAGTATTTGTCCAGCCAGAAATTGACACCAATTGCCCTGGACAACCATTCATTTCCAACTCCTCCCCTTGGCAAAATACCACATATGACAGGGTTTCCACCCTTCTTCCTAATTCTGTCTATTGCTGACCTATAGCTGCTAATCAGCTCCTCACTCCTACGTCTGCCAACATCGTGTAATGAAGCAAATCAGCCCCTCAAGCATTATTTATGTAAGGTGTGATAAATATTAGTTGTGAAAATTTCATGACTGTCCTCACTTATATTTCTTGTCTATATCCTTATCTATTTACCATGTGCATAGTTCTGTAACTCAGGGGAAAGAAATAAATGCTGTTAATTAACTCAAGAAATGTATTTGAACTGTGATTATCTTCGCATTCTGTTGCTCTGTTATTGTATGTTCCAATATGTTTTCTCTAGAATTTTTGTTAATCTGTAATATAGTGTATAACATTAATTTTCTTTGTGTCTGATTGTTTTTCTAGTATTAGTATTCACTGTAATAATTATTGTGAGTAGAACTAAGGTTTATAGAGGCAAGTTGACCTTCTTGTGTCGAAATTTGTAAAAGAGTTTGTGTACATGAGAGGAGTTCTATTCAAAACAAGGGAGGGAACACGAGGGAGAGTTCCCATGGCCACTCTCACACCTTTGTCAGCTTAAGAAGCCTTTTTCAACTTCTCATATTGATTATACTGCTGCTAACAAGGTTTAGCAGCAACCAGGCACCCCCCCAAAGAGATGCCTCAAGAGTAGGAGCAGGCTTGGGGTTAGCAACCAGGCACCCCCAAAGATATGCCTCCAAAGTAGGAGAGATCCACCAGAGATACTGATGAGAGGAGAGTGCTAGAAAGACCTTGAACACTATAGTCCTGGAGGATCAGACCAGGCTTGTAATCTGGGATTTGAAGGTCTCAGGAGCATCCCAAAGCAGGAATGGATCAAGGCACTTAAACTTCAGTATGGAAAGCAATGGAGTTCCTTGGGAACTATGTGGGGAGGTATTTTTAACATCAGTAAGCCAGGCATGCTATAATAATTATGTGCTACTATAAATGTTTCTTCTTTGGTGTAAACAATTTCAGATACACTTGTAATATGTTTATTAAATTGTAAGTGGTTATATCTGGATATGTTTTACTTCCCCCTTTGAGCCATGTATACAAGGTCCATGTGTCAGAGACTAAATTAAATAACCTATTGATGTTATCATTTTTCTGTGGAGAGTCAAGCCCCTGATAAGGTGCCTACTGCTCGTGTTTTCAGGCCATGCTACCCTAAGAGCCAGTACTTATCAGGACCCCTATCTTGTTTTAACTATCCTGTGTTATTTCTCACTGGGTTTTCTCCTGCTCTAACCCAAACTCCTTGTTTTTCTCCCTTCTCCTATGACTATCATTTCTTTTATCCCTTCCACTATTAAAAGAGCAGGTGGTGGCAGCATACTCCCAAGAGAATAGACCGCTACCGTCTATTCTCCCATATTCTAGTAATGTTCCCTTTTTATTTGATCTCTATATTCCCATATTTTCTTGTATCCACTCCAAGTCTCTACCTGAGGGAATAGACAATATGGCATCGTCTGGTGTTCTGTCGACCCCAGGGTGGGGCTGGGGTGGTAGCTGCATTTCAATCGTTGCCTCCAGCACTGAGACAGATAATAGGATTGCTCCCATTACCTCTCATAATGTCGTCCAGACGGCTAACAATATCCTTCATCCCAGCCCCAGGATAACACACCTTCTGCCTCCTATTCCTATCCTTAAGACAAAATTCCCTATCCATAAGCTTAATCTGACTGTCCCCAACTAAAACAATGTTCTTACATCGACTGGCGGTGTGCATGACGTTCTCGACGGTCTTTGTAGAGATGGTCTTCGCTGGGATGTTTTCACATTCGTCTGATAACAAGGAAAAAGAGTTGCTGGTTTTCACAGCAGTCTCCTGGACCTTCTTCAACTTCAGTTTCGTCCCTTCAGATCCGACTAGCATCCATTCGTTGGTCTGATCATCGGCGTCATCCCTTCAGTAAGCCAACTGTAGAGCCCTTGAAGGTTGGCGCCGCCACTGTGCCCACGCCTTTCGACGGGTCTTCTTTGCCTGGAGGCACTCATCATTTCACCACGGAACCCGGGGGTGAGAACGGGAGAAACTCCCAGAAAGACGAAATGAACGGGAGCCTGCCTCTAACATGGCCCCTTGAAGGGATGCAACGACATCGTCCAACAGAGAGTCTTGAGGCAGGCTATAATCAAAGAGTGTGTTACTGTAACTCGTCCAACCGGCCTGAGTGGTTTTCCACCGTGGACGAATTGCCGTCACTGGCACTGTTGGGGCTCCATTGGTGTCGTTTACAGGGAGATGATCACTCCCCGTGAAGGGCCTACAGAAACAATGGGTGTAGTGAAATACCCACACCCAAGAACGAGGTCCAGGGTAGAAGCTCGCCCAGTGTAAGGATCCCTTAGTCCAATCCTGGTGGTGTGAGCAACGAAAGGGGAGATGGGGGGGCTTGGAACAAGGCCCTACCTGTGGGGTTCAAGGCTCCCAAAAGAAAAGGATGGCTCCCAGAAATGGTGCCTAGCATTGAAATCCCCCTATGACAAGTGCAGAACCACTGGTTCCCAAAGTAATGGGTAAATCACTCTGTGTTCTGACCTGCCCGATTGTAAATCAGGAGTGCTCAAGGCAACGGAATCCATTGCAATTGTACATTAATTCCTTTGTCCCGGATTTTTAGTATCTATACCTGGCTTCTCCCAAGAGAGCTGTTAGAGTCATTATAGGTAAAGCCTTCAATGATGACATAGAATCAGTAATGATGATAGAGTCAAGCTCAGTGTCATAAGTTAGCTTTAGTGCCATTAGGTTGCAAACAATTCAGTTTCGGTAGACCCCAGGAATTTTATGCCTAGTTCAAAAAATTTTATTGTTCTTAACCATCATTTTTCATATAATCTCAAATCTCCCTCTTGTGTTTTTATATATTAAAAAACACTTCCCCATCAACTTCTCCCCATAAGAAAACAGAGGGACTGCAATACCATGGTGTTAGGATTTATTTGGGAACTCTGCCCAACATTTAAAATTTTATGCTCCTGCTGAAAGTTCAATTTTGGGCTCCCAACTTGTGCTCAGTCTGAGCCTACTCTTTAATTGGAGATTATAATGCAAGACAAAAAGCATTGGAAGCTCACAG
>WNWK01037420.1:0-18517 GCA_009830355.1 Cherax destructor | reverse complement strand
AAAATTTCTATATATTTATTTATGGAAATCATGAGAAAATTTTAAATTATTTTTAACAGTTTTTTTTCTAAACTTATTGTTATAATTAACTATGTTTTATTACCACAACAGTGGCAATTTTATTGATAGTTGACCTTTTTTATTATTGCCCCTGAAAACTTTAATATTAGAGAATTTAGATTTATTAGAGGAAATATATTAGTCCATCATTTTAAAAGATATTGAGTCAATAAATTGTTAATTATTTTTGTTGGCCAACTGTGGGTCTTCGTTATATAAATATGACAGTTTGGGGTTTATTGAAAGGAATGTGATTATATGTTGTCATATGTATTAAAGATCAACTTTGTGGGAAAGCAGTTTGTGTGGGTGTGATTTTGGTGCTGGTGCCCTTCGTCGGGACATGGGTCGACAACCTGCAGCCCCCATACCGTGAGCCAACACTTTTACCCACACCACCTGTGACACCATCTACAGCGTGCGGGGTACTCAAGTAGACCAGGAAACAAAGGTAACCATGTCCTCCCAGTGACAGTCCCCATGTCATTATAGAACCAGTATGTTGAACTTGTTAAAAAACAGAACAGCTGCATTTTACTACTGAACTTCATTTATAGCAATATTATATATATATATATATTTTTTTTTTTAATTACATTTTTCCCCCATTTTTATGAAGGGAAATATATTATACTTATGGAGAAAGGGAAAGAGAAAGATAACCAAAATGCATTTTCTTAGTTTTGTACTGAAATATGTATATGCTATGTACACTGTGATATACAGTACATCTTTACACATTCTGTGTGATCTGTTAAATACATTATCGAATCTGTTGAACTTATGCTCTATACAATTTTCCAAAAAAATTTGGGTTGTCAAAATATTTATAATATACGTATTCATAATATTCTCCAATGAGTTTTTTTTTTTTTTTTTATGAAATTTAAAATTTTAAATTTTTTTTTTCCCACAGATAGTTGATATTAAAGTAAAATTTTTTTTTTTTTAAATTTTTCCGGGGGAAAAAAAAGTAGAATAGTGTACTTTTTTTAAATGTAAAAAAACCCCAAAATTTTTGGAAAACCATAAATTTTTTTATTTGTGTGTCAAATTTTAAATTTAAAGATTCCTTCTTTGGGAGGGGGGGGTTATTTTGATAAAAACCCCTTTTTTATCAAGGAATTGAGCCATTCCCCTTGATCAGAATTATGACCCCTATGGGTTGGGTGCCTACCCCCATAAAGTCTGTTGACTGTCTATAACCATAAAAAAGTGTCTGCGTACTTTACGCTGAAAAAAAGGTGATAATTTTTTTTAGTAAGGGGATGTATGAATTAAATAAATTAAAAAATTTTTATTATGGTATATTTTTTTTTCATCCTGTACCCCCAAATTTTATACGAATGTTTCCAAGACTTTTATCTTGAAAAGTCAAAGTATTTTATTTCTGTAAAGTTAAAACCATCTTCATTAAGGTTTGTTGTTTTTTATTTTGGGAATATTTTTGCATTTTTCTTACATAAATTCATTCATACATCAGGTAAGCCCCCCTAACGGGCCTTTTTTATTTTTTAAAATTTTTGTGAAAAAAATCCCCATGCCCAGCCCTTCAGGGCAGCGTAGGTCCCCAAGGAAAATCCCCCCATGCCTCGTGCTGGTGGCGAATGTGGTTTGGGCCCCGGGGGGCCCGTTGGTCCCACCCGAGGGGTACCCTTTTCCCCCCTGGGGGACGTAGGTTCGATCCCCCCGCCAGGGAGCCGGAGGGGCCCCCATCGGGGAAAACCCCGGGGGGAGAACCCGGTAATCAACCCCCCCCCTGTAAAAAAAAATCCCATGCCACCCTTTTAGGGCAGCGGGTGCCAAGGCTGGGGTTTTTCCCCTCTGGGGTTTTGGCCACCCTTTCCCGGGCACCCCTTGGGGGGGGAAAGGGGGCAGACCAGAAGGGCCCCACACCCATCTACCACCTGCCTCGTGCTGGTGGGGAATGTGGCTGGCCCGGGCCAGTTGGTCCCGCCGCTGAGGGGCACCCCTCCCCATGGGGAAAAGGTTTTATACTCCCCGCCAGGAGCGGGGGGTCGCCATCTGGTAAAGACCCGGGGCCCGGGGGGAAATTCCCGGGGGAAACAACACCTTCCCCCTGTGAAAAAAAAAGGGAAACACATGATCTTTTTTTAATTTTTTTAAAAAAAAAGACAAGGAAAAAAACCCCCCGGGGTATTGCCTTTTTTGATGCATTTTTTTTCTATGATTTTTACGTATATGTAATTAGGTATACTGTGTTTTGATATCCATACTACTATGTATAATTTTTTTGCCCCCTAGGGGTGATGGAAATAGATTTTCTTCAAAACTCTTGTGTATTGGACTGTCTATCCTGAGATGGCAATTTCCCCAAAGGGGGAAACCCCGATATTCTGGGGAAAAAACCCCAAACCCCGACGCATGCCTTTCTGACATCACCACGACCCCAAATGACCCCCAAAAAAAAAAGCATGCCCATGCACCCCCCAGGCCCAGACCATAGAACCCGTGTTCATCAAGAACTGCAAGAAGCCCCCCACACATACTTTTAACACCTATGGAGAGGGGGCATGGACACTGGGACCCCCAGTTTCTAAAAAAAAAAGACATAGCCCGCTCCACAAAAAGGGGGAGTAAAGGGGGAGAAAAAAACTACAGCCCCCAAAAGGGGTAAGTCCTTTATAAAAATTTTGAAAGGGTTCAAAAAAAACAAGATCGCCACCCATCTTGGGTCCCCCTAAAAGAAAAAACCCCCCACAGCATGGGTTTAGAGCAGGCCGCCCTGTCATCCCAACTACTGACCACTACGACAAGGTCCGGGGTGTCAGAAGATAAACAAAAGCAGATGTTTTATACACAGATTTTTTCAAACCCTTTTTACAAGGGGTGACCCTTTGGGGAATAGCACAAAAAAAGGTGATATAGGAATAACAGGAAAAGTTGAGATGGATCTAAATTTTCCCAATATGTAGAAACAAAGAGTATTTCAAAGAGAAAGTTGAGGAAACACGAAAAGCCTCTGTTCCACAAGGCACAGTACTTTTTTTTCCCCTCCTTTCCCCATCCTCAAACAGACATTGACAGGAATTTTAAGCCACAGTGCTGTGCTTTTCCCTTTTTTTGATGAACCTGAATTTGAGGGCAGTGTCCACGTTTAAAATTTCAAGACTCCGGGGAGACATAAAAACCCCAAAAAATTTTAAAAACAGAAAACAAAAAATTCAATGATGAGAAATTTAAATTTCAGATAAAGGGAAAAAGGGAAAAAATTAAAAAAACATCGGAGTAAAACTAATTCCAACCACACAATAGAGCGAAAACAAAGCCCCACCTGGGAGTGACATGTCAGAGGATTCACCTTCAAGGACCATAACAATGTAGCAATTGCATCTGCCAAAAAAACAGGATGGATAATGGGGGAACCTTCAAACCGGGGGTGGCCCATGTTTACATTTTTTAAAAACGTTTGTTTTATCAGGCTGGAATATTTTTTGGGCACCCAAATGCACCCCCTTTTAAGGGGGGTGAAATTGCTGACCTTGAAAATGTGAGAAAAAAATTTTACCCACGCATAAGTGGGTAAACCACCTCAACTACTGGGAACGCGAAAAAACCTGTATTTTAGAAGGGAGGGGGGAGAGATACATTATTATATAAAAAGGAAAATTCTTTGAGGGCTTAGTACCAAACTTCACAAAAAAACACTCCCTAAAAGAAAAAAACTCGGGGGGATGTAACACCCCAAGAAGAGCAGGGGTCCCCCCCCGCAAGTTTAGGGAAAACAATGGTCGGGGGCCCCAAAATTGTTCAATCCCCCAGCAAAAACGGGGGGGCCAAAAAACCCCCGGCTGTTTTTAAACAGGCACTGGACAGGCCCCCCGTCGGTACCTGATCAGCCGGGCTGTGGTTCGTGGGGACTGCGTCATATGTTTACCATAGAATGGGGGGGTTTAATTTTGCCCTAACTTGTTGATTAAACCATAAAATAATTTTTTTTCTTTTTACCCCCAAATTTCTTTTAATTTTCAGAGATATGTTTATTATGATTTAATTTTTTTTCATGAAAGGAAACATAGTCTATGAGCCAATGAGCAAAATTTTAATAATTTAGTAGGGTTTGAATTGACAGGCTGGGCAAAAACCCTTTTTTGGCCACTTGGCAAATCGGTTGAGAACCCTTTTAAAAAGGTTTTAAAATTTTTTTAACTTTTCTAGTTTTAAAGGTTTAAAATTTTTTTTGTGGACAATTAACACGAAAAGGAGAAACTATAACAAACCCCTTGAAAAGCCCTTTAGAGAAAAACTTACAATAAAATGTCTCATTAGTTGATTTGTGTCCAATATATAACAACCCTTTTTAAAGGGGGCCCTTTTTGTCGTGGTGGCTATTGGTCTGAGGAATTGAACCTTTTGGTCTTCTTCCTCAGCCCGAACCTAATTACCCCCTCCCCCTTCCCTATTCCATCCTCCCTATCCCTCAACTCCCTTTTCCCCCCTCTCCCCATCCCTCCCTTATCCCGTTCTTGTTTTCAACCTTTTGGGGGTTTTTCCCTCAGGCATTCCCAGATCCTAGGAAGGGGAAGGTACAGTGGTCCATCCCATTCCTTTGAGATCCTTGGGGGGTGTAGTTTGCCACCTGGATCAACTGGGGATGTCCCAACCCCCTCCGGTTCTCGGGGGGTTTGGGTTTGGGGTCTTTCGGGGACGGGTGCTCTGGAGACAGCCTGTGGGTTCCAGGAGGTGGTGGCCAAAAGGGGGTATGCTTTGTGACGGTATCCGACAACCTCTCTTTTGTCCACCGAGGTGGCCGTTGATGTGGGGGGTTGCTATCCTGGATTGCTGGTTTACAGGCATGAAGGGTAGGGTATGGCACAAGTTCCATGCCGCATCTGCGCTACGATGGTGCTGGGGGCCTCTTGGAGGATTTACAGCCCTTGCATTCCTCCTAGGAGCTTTCCCTTCACGTTCCCCCCTTTTTTTTTTCTTTTTTTCATTTTTCTAAAAAAAACGAAAAGAAGTGACATAACTATGGATTCCCAAATCCATGAACCAGCTCCTCCCGGACACCTGTTCCGACCCTATCTCGTTATTTGACCATTCTTTGGGCCTTTTTTAATGCCTCTGATTCTGCTGGTGCCGTTTCATCACCAACTCCAGGTACCGAGGTTCCTCTTGACTCCTTTATACATCCGACTTCCGCACTTCTTGGACCATGCTTCCCCTTTTTTCCCCTACAGTGCGACGATTCTCGGATCCCCGCCCATCTTGAGTCGTACCAACTTAATCCCACACCTAAACGACCAAGACCATTAACTGATGACACTGTTCCTTCTCACTCGCCCAGAAAAGACCAGCACAACACACTTTCCTTACACATACATTTCAAAATACACAATGGAATAAGTTTTTTCTCTACAACCCACATCACCTACGACTATCTTTCAGATCATAGTATGAAGGGCTCCTGCGCCATGTTGGTCGAAATATTTCGTTTCATGCCTCAAGAGCGGATCACGCATCGTCATTGTACAAAATGCCAGCCAAGCCACGATCTTTCTCTCCTTCCACAGTAGATGTTATCCCTGTAACAATTAAAAACACCATTCTCTCAATTCTTGTAGTGGTACCATCATTCTACCTCATACCATTGTTCAAATAACTCCCGACATGTGGTGATGACATTCTAGAACAGCTTGAGCCCAAGACCTCCCAATTCTCAAAGAACTATATACTACCTGCCTGGGGGCGGGAGCTACCCCCGCTATGTAGCTCGCTTAACTTTTGACTGTCGGGGCTTCCGTCCTCTGTTTATTGCTGACACCGTGTCCAAGTCCGGGGTTGATCCCTACATCACAACAGTGCAGAAATTGCTGGCGCTTTGGCAACCCAGCAAAATATTGCAGGTCCATGACAGTGCCCAGTCTATAGTGCTGAGACCATACAACACATCCTTATCCTACAACCTGAATTCCTCTTGCCTTAATTGTAATGAGGTTCACCCGGCTTTTTCCCCGCCGTTGCCAAGTTTGCGTAAAAGAACGAGAAATTCGTTGTCTCAAAGAAAAAAGGTTTCACATATGTCATGGCAGTCTCATCTTCGCATCCATTGGATTCCACGACTTTCTTATTCTAGAGTTACTAAGAGACCTCCAACCTCGGTAGTACCTACTTCCACAGTCTCTAGTATCACAAGTTCCTCAGTCACCTCTAACTCTTTTGCAGTCCTCGCCTCTGAGGTCCCTACCTCGACACCTAATACTGTCCTTGAATCTTCATCTTCTCTCGTATATTTCTATGTCTACAAGATCTCGCACAACTAACAACTACACCTTCTAAATCATCCCCAAAGTTCAAACCTCCTTTTCCCCTTCACATAGCCTTTGCAAACATTTTTCCTTTCCAGTCTCTGTACCTAGATCTTTACCTCTTACTAGTTCTGTAACGAGTGTAGAGGTTCATCCTCCCCTTCGTACAGTCCCCTCCTCTATAGTCTCCTTCCAAGTTTCTTCCCAAGTTAATTCTACTCTCTCATGTCCCCCTTCTTTGGTAACCTCCATCATCTCTCCGATCTTTACTCACCCTCTCCCTTCTACCTCTTATGTACTACATGCAACTTTCTTGTCCTCAAAAACACTTGAAGCTATCTCCGAATATACTGAGGAGACAAAACCATTGATGGACACCTCCCATCTCTTCTCCACACTTGTCTAAACCATCTGCACAACTCTTTTTCTTCTCAGCGTTCCAATCCTTCGTTGCTTTCTCGCTTTCCACTACCTCCCGTTGTAGACTAATACCCCTACTAGTCCATAGACACTTACTGCTTCATATTCCGGGATACTTTTCTCGCAAATCATGGCTTGTTTACAGTGGAATATCCGAGGCCTCAAGGGTAATCGCGGTGAGCTTCAGGTGTTGCTTTTCCCAAATTTTTTCTCCTGTTTGTGTCTGTTTACAAGAACCTAAATTACGCTCTGCTGTTATCCATCCCGTCTCGGGCTATGTTTTATTACATTCATCTGATCCTTATCCCAATGGAACTTTTAATGAAAGTGCACTTCTTGTGTGCACCGGTATACCATACCATCAGATCTTCACTCATACTTCGCTGCATTACACAACAGCCCACATCTACTTGAACAAGTGGTATACAGTATGTTCTTTGTATCTCTCCCCTTCTCGTGCATTATCTATCCCAGATGTTGCATTACTTGTTTCTTCTTTACCGCCACCTATTCTGTTATTAAGTGTTTTTAATGGTCATTATTATCTCTGGGGGTATCTCACTGTGACTCCCACCATGTTTTAAATACTGGTACTTCTACCCATTCTGACCCTCGCACTCAATCTCTCTTGCATTGATCTCTGTTTCCTCCGCGTCAACTACACTTTACTTTACCTGGTCTGTGCTCCCCGAGTTACATGACAGCGACAATTTTCCTATCCCCTTTACTTCCCATTCATATTCTCACCCTTCTCAAAGCCCACATTGGCAATTTGAACTAGCGAATTGGGATCTATACTCGCGCCAAACTGCTTTTAGTGAGGACCCTTCTTTGTCCTCTACTGATAAGCTGTTGTAGTGGTTGTAGGTTAATGAAAGCTAGAGTAACCATAACAAATGTACTCTCCTTGGCCCGCTCCATAACAACAATAACAACTATAAATGACTGAACCAAACAAACATAGTATTTAATCCTCCTACTGCTCCCAACCCCTTACATTCCTTCTTTTCTAAATTACATTATATCATCACCACAGATGGAATGGTTACCATATTCTCCAACTTATAAATTCAACCTATCTGGAGGTTTGACAACTCTGCTGGAACGCCGGAGAATTGGAGGGTTTGCACTGTCCTGAGGTGCCCCCTCTTCTCTCACACTGCTGTTTACCTTATCAAACCTCCCAGGAGGTTCTTCCTGCATGCTAACCTGCTCTTTAAGTTTATTACCATTGTTATCTATTGTGGCCAGTTCCTCTAAACTACTCCTTACCGCTTCTGGTATTGTTGGAATCAGTGGTTGCTCTCCACTCTTAAACCTTGGCATGAGTTGATCTAAATGCCTTTTCCATATCATTTTACCAAAACCTTTAATTAACACTTTGTAATTCCTAACCCCTAATACCTCCACAATTTTTCCTTCTAACCAAGGGTCACCTTTCCCAAAGTTCCTTGCATACACAGCATCGTCAACTTTAAATTGCTTCACCACTCCTTGAAGGTCACCAGCAGGCATGTTAGGCAATGAATTGTCCTCTTTAACATGACATTTGTGTAGTGGTTGTAGGTTAATCAAAGATAGAGTAACAATAACAATGTACTCTCTATGGCCGCTCCATAACAACAACGACAATAACAAAACAATTATAAATGACTGAACCAAACAAACATAGTATTTAATCCTCCTACTGCTCCCAACCCCTTACATTCCTCCTTTTCTAAATTACATTATATCATCCAACTTATAAATCCAACCTATCTGGAGGTTTGACAACTCTACTGGAACGCCGGAGAATTGGAGGGTTTGCACTGTCCTGAGGTGCCTTCTCTTCTCTCACCCGGCTGGTTTCCTTATCAAACCTCCCAGGAGGTTCTTCCTGTTTGCTAACCTGCTCTTTAAGTTTATTACCATTATTATCTGTTGTGGGCAGTTCCTTTAAACCACTCCTTACTGCTTCTGGTACTGTTGGAATCAGTGGTTGTTCTCCACTCCTAAACCTTGGCATGAGCTGATTTATATGCCTTTTCCATATCATGTTACCAAACCCTCTAATTAACACTTTATAATTCCTAACCCCTAATACCTCCACAATTTTTCCTTCTAACCAAGGGTCACCTTTCCCAAAGTTCCTTGCATACACAGCATCATCAACTTTAAAATGCTTCACCACTCCTTGAAGGTCACCAGCAGGCATGTTAGGCAATGAATTGTCCTCTTTAACATGATATTTGACAGCCGATACAGGGACTTTGAAATTCCTATGAAACATCATTTCTGCTGGTGTCTTATTAGTGGAGGAATGAACAGTTTTCCTATGGTTATATAAGAACCTACATAATTTGGTATTGAGAGAACCTTTTGTAAACTTGTGTAAACCTTCCTTCAATGTCCTTACCGCCCTCTCCGCCAGACCATTTGATGATGGATGGTATGGGGCTGGAGTAACATGTTCAATACTATTCTTACTAAAGAAGGCTTCCAGCTCTTGTGATACAAAGTAAGCAGCATTATCTGACACAACTATGTCTGGTAACCCAAAATTACAAAAGGATTTCCTCAGTAACTCAGTAGTAACTGTGGATGTCATGGACCTAGTTACTTGCACATCTAAGAATTTTGAAAAGGAATCCACAATTACCAAAAAATATTTGCCCTCAACTGGACCTGCATAGTCCATATGCACTCTAGACCATGGTGTCCCAGTGCCAAGATAGGACAGGAGATGAAATTGTCTTAAAATTCTGAAAACAAGTGGGACAACTCTTTGTCACTTCTGCAATATCTTGGTCCATCTTTGGCCACCAGACCCACTGCCTAGCTTCTGCTTTCATAGCATTGATACCATTATGACCTATATGCAGATTCTCCAATACCTTACATCTCAATTTTACAGGCACTACAACTCTATTCCTATACAATAATACATTATCATGAACAGTCAGATCTGATTTAACTGAAATATAATCAGATAAAAATACACTGTTTTTACACCATCTATATTTAACATTATTTACTACTTGAGATAATACAGCATCTATCCCAGTTTCCTCTTTGATTTTGTCAAATGATAAGTGTTTGAAATCGAGGGACTCTACTAATCTCACATATTCAGAAGGTGTTTCTGACTCTAAGCTGTGATCTTCAATAGGTAATCTACTAAATGCATCTGCAATAACATTTTCCTTACCAGCCTTGAATGACAATTCATAATCATACTGAGCTAATAACAGAGCCCAACACTGAATTCTGGCATTTGCATTTACTGGAATATGTTTCCCTTTTCCAAACAACCCAAGCAATGGTTTATGATCTATGCGAGCAACAAACTTTCTCCCTAGCAAAAAATATCTGAATTTCTTAACAGCATACACCAAAGCTAGACCTTCTTTATCAAGTTGAGAATAATTCTGTTCTGCTGGAGAAAGTTTCTTACTAGCAAAATACACAGGGTTTTCCTGGCCATTTACTACCTGGATTAACACACATCCAACACCCACAGAAGAAGCATCAACCTCAATTATTAATGGATGCTCTCCCGTAAAATTAGTCAACAAAGCTGAACACCCTAATTGTTTTTTAATCCTTTGAACAGCTTCCTCTTCCACTGAAGACCACTCAAATGTAGCCCCCTTTTTTAACAAATCATACAGTGGTTCCAAAATTAAAGAAAATTTCTTAATAAATTTACAATAATACGTCACCATCCCCACAAAGGACTGAACTTCTCCTACAGACGTAGGTGAAGGTAAATTCACAAGAGCCTCCACCTTCTGAGAAGAAGGTTTAATACCTTCCCCTGAAATTTCATACCCCAGATATTCAATAGATCTGGCTTTTAACACTGACTTATCCTTATTCAGTACTACATTATGCTCTTGTAAAATACTCAACACCTGCCTGAGTCTGACATCATGCTCAACTTCTGTGGCACCACATATTATATCATCTAAATAGGATGCAACCCCATCCAGGTTAACAAACAATTGGGAAATAAATTTCTGGAAAATACCAGAGATGAGGAAATTCCAAACGGTAATCTCTAATATTTAAAAAGTCCATTGTGGGTATTAATTACTAAAAGAGGTTGGCTCCTCTCAACTACAGGTATCTGTAAATAAGCATCCTTTAAATCTAATTTTGTAAATATTTTACCTTTACCCACTACAGACAATAATTCCGCAATCCTGGGTAAAGGATATCTTTCACAATGAATTTGTTGATTTACATATTTAAAATCCCCACATATTCTCATAGACTTAGAATCAGCCTTTAATACTGGTACAATAGGTACAGACCATTCACTATGCAAAATAGGCTCAATAATGCCTTTCTGCACTAATTTTTCTAATTCTTTCTCAATCATCTCTTTGTGAAAAAATGGTACTGGCCTTTCTTTCACAAACTTAGGAACAGCATCACTTTTCACATGAATTTTGGCCACAAAGCTGGAGATAGGTTTTCTAGAATCTACCCTTAAATTATCTAACATTTCTTCAGCACTGTCTAGTTTGTTAATTTTGGTAGATTCTTCCAATCCAGCAAAGTAAATCCCTACCTTTTTCATAAGGTCTTTCCCACACAAGTTACTATTATTGGATTTCACTACATAAAACACTTGTGACACCTCTAAGTTATTATATCTTACAGACAAAACCACCTGTCCCAGAAGGTTTATTTTCCAATTATCATATGCATTTACCCTCCTAGAACATGGCTCAATGTGCCCCTTTACTGCCTCTACCCAGTCTTTGGATAAAGTCGAGATGGACGCCCCACTGTCAATCTCAAAATTTACATTTTATTGTTAATGATAAACCCATATTTCTCTGCCTATCATGGAAAACACTCTATCCTCTAAGGCATATTAGCTCATCACTTCCTCATCCGCTGAACTATCACCGCCATCCAGCACATTAATTGACTTTGTTCTAGGATATCTCGGTGACTGCTGTGTCCTTGCTGTCCTGTTTTTGTCAATACTCGAATTTGATACAGCCTTAGGAGACACTTTTGAAAATTTCTCTCTACACACTCTTCTCAAGTGGCCGTTTGATATTGCCTTCTGTAGCTTGATCTTGTCATATATAGTTTGTTTTCATCATCTATACTTTGATCTTGTCATCTATAGTTTGATCTTGTCATCTATTATTTTTTTCCGAACTTGTCATCTTGTTTGATTTTGTCATCTATAGTTTGACTGTCATCTATTGTTTGATCTTGTCATCTATATTTGATCTTGTCATCTGTATTTGATCTTGTCATCTATAGTTTGATCTTGTCATCTATAGTTAGATCTTATAATAATATTTGATTTGTCATATATAGTTTGATATTGTCATCTATAATTTGATCTTTCATCTATAGTATGATCTTGTCATCTTAGTTTGATCTTGTCACTACATTGATCTTGTCACCTACATTTGATCTTCTCATCTATAGTTTGATCTGTCATCTATAGTTGATTTGTATATCTGTCATCTATAATTTGTCTTTTCATCTACTTGCATATTATCTATATTTGATCTTGTCATTATTTGAACTTGTCATCTATAGTTTGATCATTGTCATCTATAGTTTGATCTGTATCTATTGTTTGATCTGTCATCTATTGTTTGATCATTGTCTCTATAGCTTTGACCTTGTCATCTATAGTTTGTTTTGTCATCTTATTTGACAATGTCATCTATACTTTGATCTTGTCATCTATAGTTTGATCTTGTCATCTATACTTTGATCTTCTCATCAATAGTTTGAGCTTGTCATCTATACTTTGATCTTGTCATCTATACTTTGATCTTGTCATCTATAATATGATCTTGTCATCTGTAGTTTGATATTGTCATCTATAATTTGTTCTTGTCAACTATACTTTGATCTTGTCATCTATAGTTTGATCTTGTCATCTATACTTTGATCTTCTCATCTATAGTTGGATCTTGTCATCTATACTTTGATTTTGTCATCTATACTTTGATCATGTCATCTATAATTTGATCATGTCATCTATAATTTGATCTTGTCGTCTGAAATTTGATTTCGTCATCTGTAGTTTGATCTTGTCATCTATATTTTCATCTTTTCATCTATTGTATGATCTTGTCATCTATAGTTTGATCAAGTCATCTATAGTTTGATCTTGTCATCTATAGTATGATCTTGTCATCTATAGTATGATCTTGTCATCTGTAGTTTGATCTTGTCATCTATAGCTTGATCTTCTCATCTATAGCTTTATCTTTTCATCTATAGTTTGATCTTGTGACCTATAGTTTGATCTTCTCATCTATAGTTTGATATTGTCATCTGATAGCTTGATCTTCTCATCTATACTTTGACAGTGTCATTTATAATTTGATCTTGTCATCTATAGTTTGTTCTCGTCATCTGTAGTTTGATTTTGTCTTCTATACTTTGATCTTGTCATCTATAGTTTGATCTTGTCATCTTTACTTTGATCTTCTAATCTATAGTTTGATCTTGTCATCTATACTTTGATCTTGTCATCTATACTTTGATCTTGTCATCTATAATTTGATCTTGTCATCTGTAGTTTGATATTGTCATCTATAATTTGTTCTTGTCATCTATACTTTGATCTTGTCATCTATAGTTTGATCATGTCATCTATAGTTTTATCTTCTCATATATAGCTTGATCTTGTCATCTATAGTTTGATCTTGACATCTATATTTTGAGCTTGTCATCTATAGTTTGATCTTGTCATCTATACTTTCACCTTGTCATCTATACTTTGAACATGTCATCTATACTTTGATCTTGTCATCTATAGTTAAATCTTGTCATCTATAATTTGATCTTGTCCTCTATACTTTAGTCTTTTCATCAATAGTTTGATCTTGTCATCTATAGTTTGATATTGTCATCTATAGTTTGATTTTGTCATCTATACTTTGATATTTTCATCTATAGTTTGATCTTGTCATCTATAGTTTGATCTTGTCATCTATACTATGATCTAGTCATCTATAGTTTGATCTTGTCATCTATACTTTGATCTTTTCTTCTATAGTTTAATATTGTCATCAATAGTTCGATCATGTCATCTATAGTTTGATATTGCCTTCTGTAGCTTGATCTTGTCATCTATAGTTTGTTTTCGTCATCTATACTTTGATCTTCTCATCTATAATTTTATCTTGTCATCTATAATTTGTCCTTGTCATCTGTAATTTGATTTTGTAATAAATACTTTGAGCTTGTCATCTATAGTTTGATCATGTAATCTATATTTTGATCTTGTCATCTATAGTTTGATCTTGTCATCTATACTTTGATCTTGTCATCTATACTTTGATCTTGTCATCTATAGTTTGATCTTGTCATCTATATTTGATCTTGTCATCTCTTGTTTGATCTTGTCATCTATAGTTTGGTCTTGTCATCTATAGTTTGATCTTGTCATCTATAGTTTGATCTTGTCATCTATAGTTTGATCTTGTCATCTATAGTTTGATCTTGTCATCTATAGATTGATCTTGTCATCTTTAGTGTGAGCTTGTCATCTATAGTTTGATCTTGTCACATATAGTTTTAGCATGTCATCTGTAGTTTGATCTTGTCATCTATAGATTAATCTTGTCATCTATAGTGTGAGCTTGTCATCTATAGTTTGATTTTTTCACATATAATTTGAGCATGTCATCTATACACACACAACCCACACATATAAAAGAGAGGAGCTTACGACGACGTTTCGGCCCGACTTGGACCATTTACAAAGTCACAATAACACACAAAGACTTTCTTCTCTCCTAAACCCTCTACTCCTGAGAACTCTCCAGTCCTCTGCCTTCCCTACATCTCTGGTCTCTCTAATCTCAGCAACTCTCTCCGTTCCTTAGACATCAAACTTACCTTTCGTCAGACTAACACTCTTCGCACTAATCTAGTTCATACCTCCCCTCCCTCCACAGATTCTCCTGGTGTCTACTCTATTTCTTGCTCCTCCTGTCCTCTTCAGTACTTCGGAGAAACTGGCCGATCTCTTTCTGACAGACTCAGGGAGCACAAAAATAGTGTTAGGCTTGCCGACACTAATAATGCTCTTTTCTGTCATGTCAGAGATCACAGTCATCCTATTGATTGGTCTTCTGCTAAAACTGTCTACCCTACGTCTAACTTTCATAGTCGCCGCCTGGTTGAATCCTCCCTTATACACAACTTTCCCTGTATGAATCTTAGCCTTGGCTTTGTCTCTGTTGATGCTTTCCTCTCTCATTACATTGTTAAATGCTCTAAACTTCAGAACACCCGTGACTTAACCTGATTCCTTCCCCTTTCATCTCTTCCCTCTTCTTTTTTCTCCTATGGGTTTTCCTTTCTTTCTTTTATTTTGCCTGGTATTTGTCCTTTTTTTTCGCCTTTCCTCCCTCTGTGTTTTCGTCCCACCCTTGCGGGCCGCTAGCCTCATTGCAGTGCTCCTCTAGAACCTGACTGTCTCCACTACTACTATTACTACTACCACTTCCACTACTTACTCCATTATTTCCCCACTCTCTGGTACCCTCCCCTGTCTGCCTGCCTATAAATACCACTTCCCCCGTCTTTGTGTGTTATTGTGACTTTGTAAATGGTCCAAGTCGGGCCGAAACGTCGTCGTAAGCTCCTCTCTTTTATATGTGCGGGTTGTGTGTGTATTGTTCAAGTCACGGTATTGTGCCTTTTTGTTATTCATGTCATCTATAGTGTGATCTTTTCATCTATAGTTTGATCATGTCATCTATTGTTTGATCTTGTCATCTATACTTTGATCTTGTCATCTATACTTTGATCTTGTCATCTATAGTTTGATCTTGTCATCTATAGTTTGATCTTGCCATCTATTGTTTGATCTTGTCATCTATAGTTTAATCTTCTCATCTGCAGTTTGATCTTGTCATCTATAGTTTGATCATGTCATCTATAGTTTAATCTTGTCATCTATATTTTGATCTTGTCATCTGTAGTTTGATCTTGTCATCTATAGCTTGAACTTGTCATCTGTAATTTGATTTTGTCATCTATAGTTTGATCTTGTCATCTGTAGTTTGATATTGTCGTCTATAGTTTGATCGTGTCATCTATAGTTTGATCTTGTCATCTGTCGTTTGATATTGTCATCTATACACACACAACCCACACATATAAAAGAGAGGAGCTTACGATGACGTTTCGGCCCGACTTGGACTATTTACAAAGTCACACTAACACACAGAGACGGAGGAAGTGGTATTTATAGGCAGGCAGACAGGGGAGGGTACAAGAGAGTGGGGTAATAATTGAGTAAGTAGTGGAAGAGGTAGTAGTAGTAATAGTAGTAGTGGAGACAGTCATATTCTAGGAAAGGAACACTGCAATGAAGCGCACATCATCCAGATAACTGCAGCAGCATATGGGAGCCTTGCAAACCTGAAAATAGCGATCCGATACCTCAGTAAGGAATCGTTCAAGACTTTGTACACCGTGTATGTCAGGCCCATACTGGAGTATACAACACCAGTCTGGAACCCACACCTGGTCAAGCATGTCAAGAAATTATAGTGCAAAGGTTTGCAACAAGACTAGTTCCAGAGCTAAGGGGAATGTCCTACGAAGAAAGGTTAAGGGAAATCGGCCTGAAGACACTGGAGGACAGGAGGGTTAGGGGATACATGATAACGACATACAAAATACTGTGAGGAATTGACAAGATGGACAGAGACAGAATGTTCCAGAGATAGGACACAGAACCAAGGGGTCACAATTGGAAGATGAAGACTCAGATGAGTCAAAGAGATGTTAGGAAGTATTTCATTAGTCATAGAGTTGTCAGGAAGTGGAATAGTCTGCGGAGGCAGGAAACAGTGGAGCCAGGAACCAGTGACTTACGTGACGGTCTGGAGTTTTGAGACTCTCTGACCGCGGGTTCGAACCCCACCCGTGGTATGGTTTGTTTGCAATCGTGTCATTGCGATTTCGTGAATCATGTTGACGGCTTTGAAGGGGACTTGAGCTAGAGTTCGTCACGGCCATGCTAGCGGGAGATTCGTCTGTAAAACTTGCATTTGTGGACACAGTGGTGCCTATGCTAACCTTCCTGTGGTGTAGAAATATAACTAGTTGGATGAATCTTATTGAAGCTAGCTGACCCAGTGGCTTACGCGACGGTCTGGAGTTTTGAGGCTCTCTGACCGCGGGTTCGAACCCCACCTGTTATATGGTTAGTGATCTAGTGGAGACAGAATCCATACATGGTTTTAAGAAGATGTACGATAAAGTTCATGGAGCAGGGAGAGAGTGGACCTAGTAGAGACCAGCAAAGAAGTGAGGCCAGGAGCTGTGAATCGACCACTGCAACTACAAATAGGTGAGTACAAATAGTTTAGAACACACACACAGAAACAAGGGGTCACAATTGGAAGTTGAAGACTCAGATGAGTCAAAGGGATGTTAGGAAGTATTTCTTCAATCATAGAGTTGTCAGGAAGTGGAATATTCTAGCAAGTGATGTAGTGGAGGCAGGAACCATACATAGTTTTAAGACGAGGTATGATAAAGCTCATGGAGAAGGGAGAGAGAGGACCTAGTAGCGGTCAGTGAAGAGGCGGGGCCAGGAGCTAAGGCTCGACCCCTGCAACCACAATTAGGTGAGTACAATTAGGTGAGTACACACACACGCACACATATATAACAGGCCTAGTGTCTAATCGACATGTGCCTAGGACAAATTGGTAACTAACACATACACGCACGCACACTCACTCAATACTCCACTGACTGACACAAAGCTAGAGCAGGAATCAGTAATTACAGGAAAAACACTACAGTGGTTCAAGGAATCATTATCTGGACGGAAGCTGAGAATTACTGTCATGGAGGTGTCGAATGGGCGAGTGTGACGAGTATGGTTTCACTAGGGTCTGTAATTGGACCAGTACTGTTTCTTGTGTATGTGAACGACATTACAGAGGAAATCAAGTCAGAGGTCTTCCTTTCAGCATTTTATGCTAAACAAATAAGGAGAATACAACCAGGAGTTGACCGGGAGAGACTACAAATGGATCTAACAAATGGCTATCGGAATTTAATCCCAAAAATTCAAAGTTATGAAAAACGGAGAGGGGCAAAGATGTCCGAAAACGATGTACAGGCTCGGGGGACAAACGCTGCAAACCTCCTTGAAAGAAAAGGACCTCGGTGTAGTGTCATATTTCCAAGTATTTCGCCTGAGACACACACCAACCGAATAACCGCTGCAACACACGCGAAATTAAACAAGGAAGCATTCACGATCCAACACACAGAGTATGTCAGGCACATCTTGGAGTATGCAGCGCCAGTCTGGAACCCTCATTGGATGAAGCAGGTAAGGAAGCTGGAAAAAGCGCAAAGGTTTGCTAGAAACTAGTCCCAAAGCTGGGGGTATGCCCTGTGAGAAGAAGCTATAGGAACTACTCCTGACGACACTAGAGAACAGGAGGACCAGAGTTGATATGAATACGACGTTCAAAAAATTAATTGGAACTGAATGGGTGGACAGCAAGTCTATTTGAGAGGCTGGTCTCAGGCACATGAGGTCACAGCTGGAAGTCACAAGCAAAGATGTGTCAGGGATATTAGAAATACTTCATTAGCCTTAGAGTGGTCAGGAAGTGGAATGACTTATACAATAAAGTGGTAGAGGCAGAATCTATATATCGCTTTAAGAATAAGTACGACAATTCTCATGGAGCCAAGTAAAACCGGTACCAGCCAGAAGAGAGGAGGGTCCAGAAGCTGAAACTCGGCCC
>WNWK01037419.1:0-18518 GCA_009830355.1 Cherax destructor | reverse complement strand
AAGGCCTTCTCAAGGTCGAAAAGAGAAATCTTCGGCCTCTTGTCAGACTCAATGCTGGCCATGAGGGTGGTGACGTTAGGCGTGACTTCGTGAGGGATGATGAGGGATGACATCACGAAGTGACGTCCTGGAGTGACGTTGTGATGGATGTCCATCAATCATAGATTGATGGATTGAACACATCGACTCCAGGCTGAGGGACTGATTATCTCAAACTCCTCCTCTCCTTACACCTTTCTGCTTTGTATTGGACTGATGAAGCCACTGTGTGGTGAAACGTTTCCTTAATTAAGATTCCCATATGTTACATAAGTGTCTCAATCTTCAACTCGTCGGTTTTCAAAACCATTTATCACGACTCGTCTGTCGGTCTGTTTCTCTCTCTCTCTCTCTCTCTCTCTCTCTCTCTCTCTCTCTCTCTCTCTCTCTCTCTCTCTCTCTCTCTCTCTCTCTCTCTCTCTTTCTCTTTCTTTCCCCTTCCCTCTCACCTGTTGAGAGCCTGCGGGTGACAGGCAGGTTAATTAATCGAGGTAGTATGTGGGAGGGAACAGGGTAGAGAAGAGGGAAGGAAGGCGGGAGGAGGGAGGAAGGGAGGCAACAGGATGAGATATTATTTAGTGACCAAAATTACTCTTTAATTTATACTTGTATAATTACTGGTGACACAAATGAGTAATTACTGGTGACACACCTGTGTAATTATTGGTGACCAAGAAAAAATTACCTCCCAAACCTTTATCCCTCACTTTTCCCCAAAGAACCTTATCAAATCACTGAGGTATTTGTTTCCTTGAAGCTAAGCATGTTGCCTCCGTTGTACTGACGCCTTAGTCACACAACACTCTTCAATTACACTCATCTTTAGGTAAACTGCTGGCTAAATAATACTAGTCATTGTTTACTAAGTTTTGGTTACTGAACACGGAAGTAATGCTTAAAATTTGCAAATTTTCTCATTTATAAAGATGTAAACTCAGACCAGTTGTTTTATCTTTGACCTGGGAATGGAGGAGGATGAGTAAACAGTTCAAGATCAAGGTTCTTGGTTCGAACCCATATTGTGTAATTGTTTAAAACTTGTATAATTGCCCCTAGCAAGTCGATTGCTGTTATGGTCGTATTCCGTTATCATCGCCTCAAAATCATTTTGCGAAGTAACTTTTTTCCCCCAGTCCAAAGAACATTATTAAATATTCGTAGACCAGTGTTAAATATGTTTATGGCTCTGTTTCTAACCCACTGGTACCGTTGGCAGTGTCGGTGGTGTCACACAATTGTTTGCCAGCTCACTGGTGCCGCTGGTAGTGCCTTTGGTTCATACAAACGTTTACCAGCTCACTGGTGCCGTTGTTTTCATACAAAGTGATAGTTTCCATATTGAATCTGGAACACACATCAAGAATTGAGTCTCTTTTCTTCAAACTGAATTGTATACTATACTCCCGCACTTAAATACGGTTATATATCTAAACTTTACACTTTTACTGTAACTAACTCTCTCATCCAAAAATACTCTACACTCAATGAGTTAATTGTGGTTACTCGTATAGAAACAACGCTGAGGTAAGGTTAGAGTGCAGACAGTGGAATCAGAGTACCCTTGGATTCCACATTAAATTGGTCTTCAGATGCTTGATATAAGTGATGAATTAGCATATACTACAGATGCCTTCAAGGAGAAAATGGATTACAACCTTTGTCTGTCAGCTAGTAATCTGAGGACAATAATATGAAAATCATTTCAAATGAAGTTCATTGATCGGAGACTGAGGGAGATTCTTAGATGTGCAACATATCCACGGCACATCTAAAAACATCAGCAGGCTTCGGACCGCTCAGGCACCTCAGGAAGGTTGCACCATCTGCTGATGAAGACATAACTAAATGCAAACTATGCCAGAATAATTATTGTTACTCCTTGTGTCATTATGTGCTGTGACGAGAAGAAATTAATGAATTCAGAGACAACTCACAAATGTTCAAGAAATGTCTAAGTATTTTTCCATAGAATCCTATCACCGGCCATTCAGGAAAAAATATCCTGACTTTCCCATTAAACTTTCAAAATTCAACCATTCATTGCTTAAATATAAGGTAATACATATCAATCAAAACCATGTATAAGCTACACTGTAATGATTTTCTGACTGATTTCATGTTTGCATAAAAACCTCGTTACAATAACAACTAGATCATTTGTTTGAAAACTTGTTCATTTCCATTGTAACTTGCTTGCTTAGTAATCAAAACTTAAATTACCCAGTCACTGGACACATCAAAAGCATCTTGAAATCACTTGACTAACACCCACAGGATCGGTATTTGGTGCATAATAAAGCTGTTAAACTAACTGAAATTTCTAGTGGTACACCTCTGTAATCACTGGTGACACCTAGATAATTACTGGCGACACCTGGTTAATTACTGGCAACACACCTGGGTAATTGCTGGTGACACACCTGAGTAATTAGTGGAGACACACCTGGATAATTATTGGTGACACATGGGTAATTAGTGAGGACCCTTGTGTTGAGTGCCACACGTGACGGACCTAAACAAAAGCCTAAATATCAGAGATAACAGCTACATAATTATTTTTATGTATATTACACGCACACACACACACACACACACACACACACACACAGGGCCAGGAGCTGAGTTTCGACCCCTGCAACCACAATTAGGTGAGTACAATTAGGTGAGTACACACACACACACACACGCGCGGCGTGGGCTAGTCACAACTTGTAGGGATCTGTGAATATAAGTGTTTTTTTGAGGGCTACCCAAGGGTACTGCAGGGGTTATCAAGTGTGTCAGGGTAGTGAACAACCCTTAAAGCGATTTACGAGTTGCCCTGAGCCACATAAGTGTGGGGAGAGCCATAATTTTATAAGTGAACTAGAAATAAATATTTGGTGGCGGGGTCAGAGTAGGCCTAGTGTGCTCCAGGCGACGTTGCCATTTGTGTCACCCTAGATAATAAAGTGAAATAAATATGTGACAAGTGAAAGAAATACAGTGAATAGGTTATATTATATATCGACAAGAAACGAAAGTGGATATACTCCAGAACATCACATCGAGTTGGACAATCTACAGGATACTACACGCTGGACAAGCTGCATCGCATCGCAAGTATTCACCTATGCGTGGTTTTCGGGGTGTCGGGTGTGAGTTCCAATTACCTAACCGCTAAGCTGTTTGTGAACGGTCAACTCTCATAGTAAGATAAGGAATATTATATCAAGTACTCGGTAACAAATAACAATTGGTAATTTCTAGTAGAAAAGGGCGAGCAGACAGGTGAATCATAGAATACATTAACTGGTAGATCAGGTGTGTCAGGTCAGGCCAGGTAGAGGAGCACTGTAGACTACGTGTTACTCGCAGACCCCACATACACACATACATACATACACACTCATACACCATAACACAATTTCAACACTACTTTTCACACAATAAATCAACACACATATAGTTCCACACACAAACACACACACACACACACACACACACACACACACACACACACACACACACACACACACACACACATACCACACACACACACACACACACACACACACACACACACACACACACACACACACACACACACACACACATACACACACACACACACACACACACACACACACACACACACACACACACACACACACACACACATACACACATTAACTGGTAGGTCAGATGTCAGGTCAGGCCAGGTAGAGAAGCACTGCAGACGATGTGTCACTCGCAAACTCCACATACACACCCATACACCATAACACACAATTTCACCACTACTTTTCACACGACCCACACACACACATACATACACACACACATACACACACACATACATATACATACACACAAAACTAACACACACACAAAACTAACACACACACAAAACTAACACACACACAAAACTAACACACACACAAAACTAACACACACACACAACACTAACACACACACACAAAACTAACACACACACACACAAAAAAAACTAACGCACACACACAAAACTATCATACACACAAACATACACAAAACACACACATACACACACACACACATACACAAAACCAACACACACACACAGGCCCACACACACTCTTTCCACCTGCTCCCTCCCCACCCTCCTCCTCCCCCTCTCCCTCTCCCATTCTCTCTCCACATAATCCCCCCTCTTTCCCCCTCCCCACCTCTCTTCCACTTCCCTTCTGTCTCCAGTTTCTCCTCTCCCTCCCTCCACCCCTACACAAATACTCAGGCAATCACACCACAAAACAACCACACAGAAATACATAGTTTTTCACTATGTGGCATCTTGAAAATAAAATAATAAAATGGGGTCCCAGAGATCAGGACGGAAAACTAGGGGACTGGAGGATGAGTCTGCAAAGGAAGAATGGGCAACAGAGCTCATGAAAAGGGAACATGAGTGGGGAAAGAAGCTAGAGGAGCTTAGCATGAAAATGGAGGAGAGGATAGCTGCAGAAAGAAAGATAATGGAGGAGAGGATAGCTGCAGAAAGCAAGATAATGGAGGAGAGGATAGCTGCAGAAAGCAGGAAGTGGGAGAAGCAAGTCACAACAGCAGAGGCTAAGATACAGAGATTAGAAGAAACACTGAAAAATTTGAAACAGCCTAAAGAACCAAAAAGCAATGTGGACATGGTATCAGAAACTGCTACCTCAGTCACAAAGAAGAGGACTGTAGAGAACGGAGTGAAACTGTATGCAGAGGCTATATCAGACCATCGTGGAGCCCGAGAGAAAGAGAGGATCACATCAGGAACAATCTAGGGAGTGTAGTAAAAGGAGAGCTAAGCTATACTAGAAGCCCTAACAGACCACAGCAGTGCACAGGGAAAGTTAAGAAGGGAAAGCGACAGGCCACTGGGCCAAGGGATAACAGACAGTGAAGAGATTGAAGAAAGGAAAGCTGCAATGGAGGCAACTAAATCGAATCAGGGGTTACATAGGGATAGGCAGTGGGAGAATGAAAGAGAGAGATCAGTCTTTGTTTATGGGCTCCAGGAAGCTGAAGGGGAAACTTATGAAGCAAGAAGACAAGGGGAGAAAAATGCGATTGAAAACATCATGAAAGCAATAGGAGAAGATGACATGACCCAGCTGGCAAATTTTCTGAGAATAGGGGGGTTTGCAAGAGGAAGAATCCGTCCAGTCAAAGTGATTTTCAAAGTAGAATTGACTCGAAACAGGATCCTGCAGGAGAAAGCAAGACTAAGGGATATGTCAGAGTACCGGAGGGTGTATCTCGACCGCGACAGAACACGGGAAGAAAGACAGAAACTGAAAGAGAGGGTACAGAGACAAAAGGAGGAAAGAGAGATGGACAGGAGAACCCAGACTCAGAAGGAAGCTCTAATACAACCACCTTCAGATGTCCCCCAACCTGGACAACCCCAATGCAACCAAACAATCTAACCCAAAACACACATGCCATACCCAGTGATTCCACCCACCTCATTACAAACTCCACCTTCACACCAACCACCCATAGTTCCCCATCAGATCTCCCACTTTCCCAACCCCAATGTACCCCCCAGACTACGGTTTTAGAAAAGAAGTTAAAGGTTTGGTATACAAATGCAGATGGTATAACAAATAAATGTGAGGAGTGGCATGAAATAATAAAGGAGACATCCCCAGACATAATAGCACTCACAGAAACGAAACTAACGAGGATGATAACAGGTGCAATCTTTCCACCCGGATATCAAATCCTCAGGAAAGACAGAGGGAGCAGAGGGAAAGGAGGAGTTGCACTGCTCATTAAGAACAGGTGGGGAGTTGAGGAAGTGGAATGAATGGATGGAATGGGTGAAAGGGACTACATAGTAGGAACAATTCAGTCTGAGGGCCATGAGGTGGTAATTGCTGTAATGTACAACCCGCCACAGAACTGCAGGAGGCCAAGAGAAGAATACGACGAGAGCAACAGAGCAATGGTAGACACACTAGCCGAGGTAGCCAGAAGAGCCCACATGGGGAGAGCAAAGTTACTAGTTATGGGTGATTTCAATCACAAAGAGATTGATTGGGAAAACCTGGAGCCCCACGGGGGTCCTGAATCATGGAGAGCCAAAATGATGGATGTGGTACTGGAAAACCTCATGCATCAACATGTTAGAGACACTACCAGAGAGAGAGGTGGGGATGATCCAGCAAGACTGGACCTAGTATTCACCTTGAGTAGTTCGGACATCGAGAATATCACGTATGAAAGGCCACTTGGAGCTAGTGATCATTTGGTTCTGTGTTTTGATTATATAGTTGAGCTACAAGTGGAGAGGGGAGCAGGAATAGGAAGGGAGAAACGAAACTACAAAAGGGGGGACTAAACAGGCATGAGGAACTTCCTACAAGACGTTCAGTGGGAGAGAGAATTGGCAGGAAAACCAGTAAAAGAAATGATGGAATATGTGACAACCAAATGCAAAGAGGCAGAGGAGAGGTTTGTCCCCAAGGAAAACAGAAGTAATGGGAAGACCAGAACGAGTCCTTGGTTCACCCAGAGGTGTAGGGAGGCAAAAACTAAGTGTAATAGAGAATGGAAAAAGTACAGAAGACAAAGGACCCAAGAAAATAAAGAGATAAACTGAAGAGCCAGAAACGAATATGCACAGGTAAGAAGGGAGGCTCAGCGACAATATGAAAATGATATAGCATCAAAAGTCAAGTCTGACCCGAAGCTGTTGTATAGCCACATCAGGAGGAAAACAACAGTCAAGGACCAGGTAATCAGGCTGAGGAAGGAAGGTGGGGAGTTCACAAGAAACGACCAAGAGGTATGTGAGGACCTCAACATGAGATTTAAAGAAGTATTTACACAGGAGACAGGAAGGACTCCAAGAATTCAGAATAGGGAGGTATACCAACAAGTGCTGGATGAAATACACACAACCGAAGAGGAGGTGAAGAAGCTGCTATGTGAACTCGATACCTCAAAAGCGGTGGGACCGGACAACATTTCTCCGTGGGTCCTTAGAGAGGGAGCAGAGATGTTGTGTGTGCCACTAACACAAATCTTCAACACATCCATTGAAACTGGGCAACTACCTGAGGTGTGGAAGATGGCAAATGTAGTCCCAATTTTTAAGAAAGGAGACAGACACGAGGCATTAAACTACAGACCTGTGTCACTGACGTGTATAGTATGCAAAGTCATGGAGAAGATCATCAGGAGGAGAGTGGTGGAGCACCTAGAAAGACACAAGCTTATAAACGACAACCAGCACGGTTTCAGGGAAGGAAAATCCTGTGTCACAAACCTACTGGAGTTTTATGACAAGGTAACAGAAGTAAGACACGAGAGAGAGGGGTGGATAGACTGCAAGAAGGCGTTCGACACAGTTCCTCACAAGAGGTTAATGCAAAAGCTAGAGGATCAGGCACACGTAACAGGAAAAGCACTGCAATGGATCAGAGAATATCTGACAGGGAGGCAACAACGAGTCATGGTACGTGACGAGGTGTCAGAGTGGGCACCTGTGACGAGTGGAGTTCCACAAGGGTCAGTCCTAGGACCTGTACTGTTTTTGGTATATGTGAATGTCATAACGGAAGGGATAGACTCAGAAGTGTCCCTGTTTGCAGATGATGTGAAGTTAATGAGAAGAATCAAATCAGTCGAGGATCAGGCAGGACTACAAAGAGACCTAAAAAGGCTACAAGCCTGGTCCAGTAACTGGCTCCTTGAATTTAACCCTGCCAAATGTAAAGTCATGAAGATCGGAGAAGGGCAAAAAAGACCGCAGACAGAGTATAGTCTAGGTGGCCAAAGACTGCAAACCTCACTCAAAGAAAAAGATCTTGGGGTGAGTATAATACCGAGCACATCTCCTGAGGCACACATCAATCAGATAACTGCTGCAGCATACGGGCGGCTGGCAAACCTAAGAATAGCGTTCCAATACCTCAGTAAGGAGTCATTCAAGACTCTGTACACCATATACGTCAGGCCCATACTGGAGTATGCAGCACCAGTTTGGAACCCACACCTGGTCAGGCACGTCAAGAAATTAGAGAAAGTGCAAAAGTTTGCAACAAGACTAGTCCCAGAGCTAAGGGGATTGTCCTACGAAGAAAGGTTAAGGGAAATCGGCCTGACGACACTAGAGGACAGGAGGGTTAGGGGAGACATGATAACGACATATAAAATACTGCGAGGAATAGATAAGGTGGACAGAGACAAGATGTTCCAGAGAGGGGACACATAAACAAGGGGTCACAATTGGAAGTTGAAGACTCCTATGAGTCAAAGGGATGTTAGGAAGTATTTCTTCAGTCATAGAGTTGTCAGGAAGTGAAATAGCCTAGAAAGCGACATAGTGGAGGCAGGAACCATACATAGTTTTAAGACTAGGTTTGATAAAGCTCATGGAGCAGGGAGAGAGAGGACCTAGTAGCAATCAGTGAAGAGGCGGGGCCAGGAGCTATGAATCGACCCCTGCAACCACAAATAGGTGAGTACGCACACACACACACACACACATATACATACAACAGGCCTAGTGTCTAATCGACATGTGCCTAGGACAAAATGGTAACTACAAAAAAAAAACACACACACACACACACACACACACACACACACACACACACACACACACACACACACACACACACACACACACACACACACACATATATATATGTCGTGCCGATTAGGTAAAACTTGCGATTTTGGCTTAAATAGCAACGCTCACCTTGCCATATAAGACAAGTGAAAATTTGTGTATGCAATATTTCGCCAAAATCATTCTGAACATAACGAAAAATATATTTCATTGTGTTTGTTTATAATTAAAATAATGTTAACGTATCTAAAATATATTTAGTTGGGTTAGGCTAAATTAAATTGCGCTTGTTGTAATAAGGTTAGGTAGGTTTTCAAGTTTCTCTTGGTACAAAATTATAAATTCTTACATTAACATAAATTAAAAATATATCTTTAAACGTATAAGAGAACCTTTTAGAAAGGACTTAATTTTAGATGAGTTCTTGCTAATTGACCAGTTTTACCTAATCGGCACGACATATATATATATATATATATATATATATATATATATATATATATATATATATATATATATATATATATATATATATATATATATATATATATGTCGATTAGGTAAAACTGGTCAATTAGCAAGAACTCATCTAAAATTAAGTCCTTTCTAAAATTTTCTCTTATACGATTAAAGATATATTTTTTCATTTATGTTAATGTAAGAATTTATAATTTTGTACCAAGAGAAACTTTGAAACCTACCTAACCTTATAACAACAAGCGCAATTTAATTTAGCCTAACCCAACTAAATATATTTTAGATACGTTAACATTAATTTAATAATAAAGAAACACAATGAAATATATTTTTTCGTTATGTTCAGAATGATTTTGGCGAAATTATTGCATACACAAATTTTCACTTGTCTTATATGGCAAGAAGAGCGTTGCTATTTAAGCAAAATCGCAAGTTTTTAATCGGCACGACATATATATATATATATGTCGTGCCGATTAGGTAAAACTGGTCAATTAGAAGAACTCATCTAAAATTAAGTCCTTTCTAAAATTTCCTCTTATACGTTTAAAGATATATTTTTTTCATTATTTTAATTTAAGGATTTATAATTTTTTAACCAAAAGAAACTTTGAAAACCTACCTAACCTTATAACAACAAGCGCAATTTAATTTAGCCTAACCCAACTAAATATATTTTAGATACGTTAACATTAATTTAATAATAAAGAAACACAATGAAATATATTTTTTTCGTTATGTTCAGAATGATTTTGGCGAAATTATTGCATACACAAATTTTCACTTGTCTTATATGGCAAGGTGAGCGTTGCTATTTAAGCCAAAATCGCAAGTTTTACCTAATCGGCACGACATATATAAATACATTTATACACGTCGGTTGTTTCTTATATGTATATAGTATATGCAAAAAGATCACAGTAAACAGGTTCTCCCTTACCATGAAAACTTGGTTGATATGCCTTCCTTTCTTAAGAATTTTAATATCAAAGTTGTATGTAAAATTCTTGATACAGTAAAAAGACTTTTGATAAAAAATTCCCCCCAAAATGCTGACGGATGTGTCTATAAGATTCCTTGTAAAATATGTGATAAAGTTTATTACGGTCAAACCGGTAAAAGTCTTGAACTAAGATTAAAACAACATAAATATAGCATTAGAACTGGACAAGATTCTAATGCTCTATTTATTCATGTGAGAGATTTTAACCATTTAATTGATTTTCAAAATGCTGAGAAAGTTGTATCAAGCAAGTCCTTGGTTAAGAGGAATATAACATAAGAACATAAGAAAGGAGGAACAATGCAGCAGGCCTGTTGGTCCATATTAGGCAAGTCCTTCACAATCCGTCCCACTAACAGAATATTTGCTCAACCCAATTTTCAATGCTACCCAAGAAATAAGCTTTGATAATTCTATTTACTCATGTGCGAGTCCCACTCAAATCCAACCCCTCTCACTCATGAATTTATCCAACCTAAATTTGAAACTACCCAAGGTCCTAGCTTCAATAACCCTACTAGGCAGACTGTTCCACTCATCAACTACCCTATTTCCAAACCAATACTTTCCTGTATCCTTTCTAAATCTAAACTTATCTAACTTGAATCCATTATTGCGGGTTCTCTCTTGGAGAGATATCCTCAAGACCTTATTTATATCCCCTTTGTTAATACCCATTTTCCACTTGTATACCCCGATCATGTGTCCTCTCATTCTACGTCTTACAAGTGAATGTAATTTTAGGGTCATCAATCTTTCTTCATAAGGAAGATTTCTAATGCTATGTATGTATTAATTTAGTCATTCTACGTTGAATATTTTCTAACGAATTAATTTCCATTCTGTAATATGGAGACCAGAACTGAGCTGCGTAATCTAGGTGAGGCCTTACTAATGAGGTATAAAGTTGTAATATAACCTCTGAACTTCTGTTGCTTACACTTCTTGATATAAATCCCAGTAATCTGTTAGCCTTATTACGTACGCTTAGGCACTGCTGTCTTGGTTTAAGGTTGCTGCTTACTATAACCCCCAAGTCCTTTTCGCAATCTGTATAGCTAAGTTCTACGCCATTCAACTTATAAGTGCTTGTGTTATGGACACTCCCGTGCTTCAGAACCTTGCATTTATCTACATTGAACTGCATCTGCCACTTTTCTGACCACGAATTGAGTTTGTCTAAATCGTCCTGAAGTTCCCTGACATCTACGTTTGAATAAATTATCCTACATATCTTCGTGTCGTCGGCGAATTTGCTCATATCACTAGTAATTCCCTCATCAAGGTCATTGATATATATTATAAACAACAATGGGACCAAGACTGATCCCTGTGGAACGCCACTTGTTACAGATCCCTACTCGGATTTAACCCCATTTAAGCACACTCTCTGCTTTCTATTGGTGAGCCATAACTCGATCCATGACAGCACTTTTCCCCCAATGCCATGAGCTGCCACTTTCTTTAACAGTCTCTAGTGCGGTACTCTATCAAAAGCCTTACTAAAGTCTAAATATACAATATCGAATTCTTTATCGTGATCAACAGTCTCAAAAGCTTTACCAAAGAAAGTTAATAAATTAGTTAGGCAGGAAAGGCCCCTCGTGAATCCATGCTGAGTATCGTTAATCAAATTATGTTTACCGAGATGGTTTCTTATAATATCAGCTATAATTGACTCTAGTAATTTGCCTACAATTGAGGTCAGGCTTATTGGGCGGTAATTTGACGGTAGTGACTTGTCCCCTGCTTTAAAAATAGGAATTACATTAGCCATCTTCCACATATCAGACACTACACCTGTTTGAAGAGATAAATTAAAAATGTTACTTAATGGTTCACAGAGTTCCATTTTGCATTCCCTAAGAACCCTTGCAAAAAGCTCATCAGGACCCGGCGATTTATTTTGTTTCAGTCGGTCTACTTGTTTCATAACCATTTCGCTAGTGACTGTGATATTACATAATTAATCTTCTTCAGGACCACTATCAAAATTAATTACTGGGATATTATTAGTGTCTTCCTGTGTGAAAACTGAGAGAAAATAATTATTAAAAATAGAGCACATATCATTCTCCTTGTTAGTAAGATGCCCAGAGTTATTTTAAGGGGACCTATCTTATCTCTAACTTTTGTTCTATAAACCTGGAAAAAACTTTTTGGGTTAGTTTTTGAATCCCTAGCAACTTTTATTTCATAATCCCGTTTAGCTTTTCTTATCCCCTTTTAACGTCCCTTTTAATGTCAGCATACTGATTTATAAGATGACCCTCACCTCTTTTTATGCGCCTATAAATTCCTTTCTTCTGCCCTAAAAGATATTTGAGACTATTATTCATCCATTTTGGGTCATTTCTACTTGATCTAATTTCTTTATACAGGATAAATGTTCTTTGGGCAGCCTGTATAGTCTTCAGAAAACTGTCATATTGATAGCTTTCTTCGTTACCCCAGTCCATAGATGATAAGTGTTCTCTAAGCCCATTGTAATCTGCTAAGCGAAAGTCAGGGACCATTACTGAATTATCCCTACTGAATTAGCCCTACGGGCTATGTAAAAGATATAAGCAAATTCTGGATTTAAATAGCACGCAACTAATTAATACACCATCCCGGATCACACAGTTCTCAGCCCCCCTAATTGACCACATACTTTGTAACCGCCCTGAGAACATTAGTCAAGTCAGGGGTCATTACCACAGGTCTTAGTGATCATTTCATCATTTACTGTACCAGGAAAATTACTAGGGAACGGATAGGCCTACACAAGACAATAAAAGTTAGGTCAACTAGAAACTACAGTAAAGAAACACTGGTAAATATGCTACACAATTGTGACTGGACAGTGATAACAAGTTGCACGGACGTAAATGATGTCTGGGAAAAATTCAAAACAATGTTCACTGCCATCCTTGATAATATTGCACCAGTTAAAGAGGTTAGCATTAAACGAAGAACTGAACCTTGGATGACTACTGAGATATTAGATAATATGAAATTCAGAGACCAGTTGATAAAAAGATTTAAGGCAAACAGACAGGACATTGCAGCACTAAATGAATTCCAAAGGGTGAGGAACAGAGTGCAGAGGCTTATAAAAGGCGCAAAGGCAAGACACTATTGCTCAAAAATCGAAGAGTACAAGAATAACCCTAGAAAGCTCTGGCAACAACTCAAACAGTTGGGGTATAGCCATAAACCCGTAGATAGATCTAACATAGTTCTAAATGTCGATAACGAGGTATGCCACGAAACAACTAAAGTGACAAATTGTTTTAATTCATACTACACAACTGTCGCATCAACACTAGTAAGCTACCAGCTGCATCAAATATCTTTAACACAGACTCTGATAAATTTAAAACATACTATACCAATAAAGGAGTAACTCCAAACAGTTGTCAACTAGTAAGTGTATCTCATGACTTCGTGCAAAAAGAACTAAGCAGGTTTAACCCAATTAAGAGCACCGGCCCAGATAACATCCCGTCTAAGTTCCTAAAAGATGGTGCCTCTGAACTGGCAATCCCCATTGCTCACATAATAAATTTGTCCATCACCACTAATACAGTGCCAGAGGGGTTCAAGGAGGCCAGAGTTACTCCTATCTTCAAGAAAAATAGTAGGTCTGATGTCAGCAACTATAGGCCTGTTAGTATACTCAGTGTAATATCCAAAATTCTAGAGAGGGCGGTGTACTGTCAAGTAGTTAAATATCTTAGTGACAACAACATTCTTCATAGTTACCAATCAGGCTTTAGGAGATCTTACTCAACCGACACCTCCCTAATTAATCTGATGGATTACATGAGAACTGAAATGTCTATAGGGAACCTCATAGGAATGGTAACTTTAGACTTGCAAAAGGCCTTCGATACTGTCAACCACAATATATTATGTAAGAAACTTCAAGCTATCGGCATAGGTTCCACAGACTGGTTTAAGTCCTATCTTAGCAACAGGAAACAAATTGTCAAAATCAACAAAACGGAATCAGAACCACTGCCGATAGCATGTGGAGTTCCCCAAGGTAGTATTCTGGGTCCTTTATTATTCCTGTGTTATGTAAATGATATGCCCATCAGTGTCAAGTGCAAACTCCTACTGTATGCGGATGACAGTGCTCTGTTAGTGTCAGGTAAAGACCCACAAGATATAGCTAATGTATTAACACTGGAACTGGAGTCCTGCAGCAATTGGTTAGTAGACAACAAACTATCGTTACATCTAGGGAAAACAGAAGCCATACTCTTTGGCACGAAATATAAACTGAGCAGGGTAAATAATTTTAATGTCCGGTGTAATGGGGAATCCATCACTTCAGTTTCCTCAGTAAAATATCTGGGAATCCCCTTTGACCCATGCATGTCAGGAGAATTGATAGGGAACAGTGTAGTAAAGAAAGCAAATGCCAGACTGAAGTTCCTCTACAGACAAGCACAATGTCTACCTACTGAGGCTCGCAGGACCCTATGTCTAGCCCTTATACAATGTCATATGGACTACGCTTGCTCTTCATGGTACTCTGCCTTGACAAAATAACTGAAAGATAAACTGCAAATCACCCAGAACAAAATGGTAAGATTCATCCTGGACCTGGGTCCAAGAGAGCATGTAGGCCAGGATGAATTACAACAATTGGATATGCTGAATATTGAAGACATAGTAAAACAACTTAAATTAAATCAAGTTTATAAAATTGCTCACAAACAGTGTCCAAAATATCTTGCTGCCAATTTTGTCAAGGCTGGGAACCAAAGCAGTCATAGTACTAGGGGGAGAGAGCACAACTTTGTAGTTCCCACAGTCAGTGGCCAGGCTTCAAACACCTTTTATTGTACAGCAATAAAGGAATGGAACAGACTGCCTGCACATGTCAAAGCCAGTCCAAGCATGAGCCAGTTCAAGAAGAGAACCAAAAGGTACCTAATGAATGTAGGGATAGAAAGGGAGGAGAATAATTTTTTATTTTTTTTAGCTAACACACTTGTATATGTAAATAACTCTTTTTTACCTTATTCCTAGTATACATATATCCTTTATAATATAATAACATATATATCCTAGAATGTAAAATATTAAAGTATAAAAAGGACCCCAATGGAAATAAGTCACTCTGTCTGACTTTTTTGGGTTAACCTAGGTTCTCTACACATATGCTGCTATGTATGATAATGTATGTAAATGTATTTGTGTATACCTGAATAAACTTACTTACTTACTTATACATCCATTCAATGTTAAAGGTAATTGATTTGTGGTCGCTTGTGCCGAGTTCCTCTGTAATTTCTAAATTAATAACAAGGGTTTCCTTGTTTGCAAGAACCAAGTCAAGTAGGTTATTTCCCCTTGTAGGTTCTGTCACAAACTGCTTCAAAAAACAATCCTGAACTACTTTTAAAAATTCGTTAGATTCTAAATTCCCTGTCAAGAAATTCCAATCAATTTGACTAAAGTTAAAGTCCCCTAGAATTACTACGTTATCATGCCTTGTGGCCTTAACAATTTCCTCCCAAAGTAGTCTCCCTTGTTCCCTATTTAAGTTTGGAGGACGGTATATCACACCTAAAATCAATTTTTCACACCCCTCTGAAAATTTTATCCAGACAGACTCTGTATGCATTATTTTAGACTTTATACCCACTTTTATGCAACAATTTAAATGATCACGAACATAGAGTGCCACACCACCCCCCTTCCCGATACTTCTGTCTACTTGGAACAATTTAAAACCCTGGATGTGACATTCAGCAGGCATGCCCCGATTTTTCATATTAAACCATGTCTCAGTTATTGCAAAAACATCAATATTACCCGCACTAGCAACTAATCTCAACTCGTCAATCTTATTCCAAGCACTACGACTATTGGTGTAATACACATTTAAAGACCCTACTTTCACTTTACCCTTCCTGCTCATTTCTGTTTTTCCACTATACCTATTACTGTCCTTGTCACCTAGTGCCACTGGCTTTCCAGTATCAACCTCATTATGTCTATTACTAGTTCCCCTAGAACTCATAATATTAATACACTGGGATTTCACTGTTTTTTTCCCAAAACCCATACCACTAACTTTTTCTAGTTTAAAGCCCTAACAGCTCCCTCCAGTGCAGTTGCCAGTGCCCCCACCCCACACCTGGATAAGTGAACCCCATTCCTGGCATACATGTCATTTCTACCATAGAAGAGGTCCCAGTTGTCAAGGAATGTTACTGCATTTTCCTTACAATATTTGTCCAGCCAGCAATTGACACCAATTGCCCTGGACAGCCATTCATCTCCAACTCCTCTCCTTGGCAAAATACCACATATGACAGGGTTCCCACCCTTCTTCCTAATTATGTCTATTGCTGACCTATATCTGCTAGTCAGGTCCTCACTCCTACGTCTGCCAACATCGTTGCCTCCAGCACTGAGACAGATAATAGGATTGCTCCCATTACCTCTCATGATGTGGTCCAGACGGCTAACAATATGCTCCATCCCAGCCCCAGGAAAGCAAACCCTCTGTCTCCTACTTCTATCTTTCAAGCAGAAGGCTCTATCCATGTACCTAATCTGACTATCCCCAACAAGAAAAATGTCCTTACCTTCCTTGGTGTCGTTCGTCGTGATGTTCCCAGTAGTCGACTCATATTCATCGGGTAGCACGGAGAATCGGTTCGATGTTTCCACAACAAGTTCCTGGTTCTTCGTTGATTCTACCTCTCCATCCGTCCTCTTGATCTTTAACTTTGTCCCATGCATTCCAGCCACTGTCCAGGTTCCTTTCTTGGCTTGAGGATTCTCAACAGGAGGATTACTACGAATCCTCTTGTTTTCCTCAGTCAGTCGCTGTATCTCAAGCTTAGCTACCCCCAGTTCTTCCTTCAGCTGCTGGTAGAGTAGCTCAAGAGAGGACATCTTGTTCAGATTCACAGAGAGCACAAGAGACACGTCTTCACTGAGTTAAAGTAGTTTTGAAAATAATATGAATATTTCTTTTGGTTTATATAAATTGGATTCATTTATAATTAATAAAATTTGGGAAGAATTTAATGATGAACTGCACTAATCTTAATTCTTGGGAATATTTTCAGGTCCTTTCTTATTTTCCTCTTAACAGAGTCAGGCGATGTTACGCTACTGTGAGGTGTGGTTTTTTTTTGTATGATGGGACTGTGAGGTGTAGTCTTGCCCCTTTATAAGCCTTCTTGTCTTGTTTTCTTTTATAGTTCCTTGATAATGTGAGTAATCACGAAAGCGCTTGGAATTCTTCTATTTTTTCTTAGTGGTTGTCTTGCATATTTTGATATCACCTGTTTACTGTGATCTTTTTGCTATATATATTATATATATATATATATATATATATATATATATATATATATATATATATATATATATATATATATATATATATATGTCGTGCCGATTAGGTAAAACTTGCGATTTTGGCTTAAATAGCAACGCTCACCTTGCCATATAAGACAAGTGAAAATTTGTGTATGCAATAATTTCGCCAAAATATTCTGAACATAACGAAAAAATATATTCCATTGTGTTTGTTTATTATTAAATTAATGTTAACGTATCTAAAATATATATAGTTGGTTAGGCTAAATTAAATTGCGCTTGTTGTAATAAGGTTAGGTAGGTTTTCAAAGTTTCTCTTGGAACAAAATTATAAATTCTTAATTTAACATAAATGAAAAAAAAATATCTTTAAACGTATAAGAGAAAATTTTAGAAAGGACATATGTTTAGATGAGTTCTTGCTAATTGACCAGTTTTACCTAATCGGCACGACATATATATATATATATATATATATATATATATATATATATATATATATATATATATATATATAGGATGGGGTCCACCTCTGGTACAAATTGTGGGACCCATAGCCGCGGAGAAGTGGCTAAAATAGGTATATTTTATTACATAATATGGTACAAAAACCTAAGAGATACATTGTTGATATAAAGATGGCATATACAGTACACGAGGTGAGAGATACATGTCTAGTACATATTGTTACATGTTTGTCACTGATTATAATGCGAAAATCTCATCCAGTTCTTCCGAGCTGGGGCGCGTGCCCAGAATACAGCATGCATTACCCCTCTGAACAGCAGTGCTGAGTCGCTGGAACAGAAAACTAGCTGCCCAGGGATCCTAGTTACCCTGTTGAGTCTTTTGCCCAGCTCCTTGAGGAACGTAGATGCACTCTTTCCCCATGAGCCAAGGGTCTCTGAGCCTATGGGAACAAACATATAATGATGGGCAAGTTCTCCATATTTTCTCTACTTCTGGGACTCCTGAAGGTGGCAGCTGCCCTCCTTCCTCCCTGGTGTATTGGAGATAGGTATCAGCCAAGGTAGATGCACATGTGTAGTCCCACACCACCTGCTTGCCATC
>WNWK01037418.1:0-18519 GCA_009830355.1 Cherax destructor | reverse complement strand
AACTAGCCCGGGGGGGTTTTTCCGGGAAAAATGGAGCAAGGGTTGGGGGGGGGGTTTTTCCCCCTTAGAAATAATTATGGGTATCTTTGACAAAGAGAACGAAATGTGCTCTTTTTTTTAATTATTTTTCTCATTTTTCACTCGGGAAAGCACAAATAAATCCCAAGAATTGGTTTTTTGGGGGGCCCCTGAAAAAATAAATTATGTAGTATCACAGTCATCGAAAGGTTATCAAACAGATAGACCTTTGAAGAAAAATAAATCGGGGGGCCCCCATGAGTTTTTTTAAAAGGGTTTTTAAAGGAATTTTTTGGGGGGAAAAAGGTTTTCATGGATCAGTCATGGCTCACCAATAGGAAGCAGGGGTGTGCATTAAGGGGGTTAAATCTGGGGGGGATCTGTAACAAGTGGCGTTCCACAGGGATCGGTTTTGGGCCCGTTGTTGTTTATAATATATAAAATGACCTTGACGGGGGAATTACTAGGATATAAAAATTTTCCCTGATGACACGAAGATAGGTAGGATAATCGATTCAGACGTAATGTCACGGAATTTTGGAGGATTTAGACAAACTCAATTCCTGGTAAAAAAAAAAGGCGACAGTTCAATGTGAAAATGCAGGGGGTTTTGGAGCCGGGGTGTTCATGACCCCGGCGCCTACCAGTTTTAAAAATGTTGAACTCGGCCCTCAGGGCGGAAAAAGGGTTTGGGGGGTTTTGGGGGCGCACCTCCGGCCCGTCAGCGGGGCCTAGGCGTGGGAATGGCAAAAAAATTTTGGGGTTTGTTGGGGGGGGTGGGCAACGGGGGTCCCCGGTTTTTATTACGCTTTATACATCTTTGTCCTCCCCCTGGATTTCCCTTCTTTTCCCCCAAAAGGGGTTTAAAATTGTTGAAGGCATTCAGCGACAAAGCAAAGTTAATTCATAGCTTTGGGGGGTCTTCCGTATGACGGGGTTGAAGCCCCCTTGTTGCGTTCATTTTGGGGGGGGAATGGGGGAGGGGACTAGGTATATAAGGGGAAGATGGGAAATAAGAGGGATAAAAAAAGGTCTTGAGGAACTGAAGAAAAACCCCAAAATGGATTCAAATTGGATAAGTTTAATTTGAAAAATTGGAAAAAATTGGTTTAAAAGGGTGTTTTGGGGGGGAACAGTCCCTAGTAGGGCTTAACTGGGCCTTGGGTTTTAAATTTAAAAGGGGGTAAAACTTTTTAAGAGGGGGTTGGGTTTGAGTGGGACTCCCCAGGCCTGCCGCAGTGTTTTTTTTATGTTCTTTTTTCACCAATAGAAAGCAAAAATTTTGAAAAGGGGGTTTTAAAAAAAATGGGGGCTTGTAACAAATGGTGTTCCCGGGTTACTTGGGCCCTTTTTTTTATAAATATATCAATGACCTTTACGAGGAAAAATTTTTTATGTTGGGGAAAATTCGGGCCACGAAAAAATGGTAGGATAATTTATTTAAAAATTGATGTCATAGAACTTTAGGAAGATTTAGACAACCACAAAGGGTTTTTTTTTTTTTTTCCCCCCCCCCCCCCCCCCCCCCCCCCCCCCCCCCCCCCCTTTTCTCTCTCTCTCCACACACACCAAGGGCAACCCCGACCTTTTTTTTATGGAAAAGGGGACAGAAAAAACCCCCAAATTCCCCCCCCCCCCATCCGTCTATCCCCTTTTTCCCGTCTTTTTGGGTCTCTTCCCCCCCTGCCCTCCTCTCTCCCTTTTTCTTTTGTAATGGGAAATTCATTCATTGCTTTACTGTCTGTGTTTCTTTTCCCCCCCTTCCTCCCCCCCCTCTCCATCACCCCTTCCCCCCCAAATTCTCTCTCCCCCCTCCCGGGCCCGGTGCCAGGTTCGTTCCCTTTCCCCCTTTTTGTCCCCGTCCACCAACAGTAAAACTGGTTTTGGGGGTTTTCCACCTGCCTAGTATGGGCCAACAGGCCTGCTGCAGTGTTCCTCCTTTCTTATGTTCTTATGTTCTTATATATATATATATATATATATATATATATATATATATATATATATATATATACATATATATATATATATACATATATATATATATATATATATATATATATATATATATATATATATATATATATATATATATATATATATATATATATATATATATATATATATATATATATATATATACATATATATATATATATATATATATATATATATATATATATATATATATATATATATATATATATATATATATATATATATATATACATATATGTGTGTGTGTGTGTGTGTGTGTGTGTGTGTGTAATTACCAATTTGTAAATTATTAATTATATGATTAAAAATAAAAAAATATGATCAAATTTCCAGTGCTGGCTAGTCTGTACTCACCTATATGTGGGTGCAGGGGTCAGGTCAGAGCTCCTGGGTCAATGTGATTACCTGCTGGTGAACGTACGGAGAACTGTTAGCGCGTTTGCTTCCCTTCACAACTGATTCCGAGACACCAGTGGAAATAAGTCACAAAATTATTTACAAATATTATCTCTCGTACTCGTCATCAGAGTACACAGTACTTTATCCACACAGTCTAGCTGTGTGGAGGTGGATCATGGTAGTGAATATGATATTGTGTATATGGACTTCAGTAAGGCTTTCGATAGAGTTCCACATCAGAGGCTAGTGAGGAAATTTAAGGCACACGGAATAGGAGGAGAGATTTTTTCTTGGGTAGAGGCATAGTTGACAAATAGGCAGCAGAGAGTTTGCATAAATGGGGAGAAATCAGAGTGGGAGCACGTCACAAGCGGTGTTCCACAGGGGTCAGTGTTGGGCCCTTTGTTGTTCACAATTTACATAAACGACATAGATGAGGGAATAAATAGCGAATCTGAACAAGATGTCCTCTCTTGAGCTACTCTACCAGCAGCTGAAGGAAGAACTGAGGGTAGCTAAGCTTGAGATACAGCGACTGACTGAGGAAAACAAGAGGATTCGTAGTAATGCTCCTGTTGAGAATCCTCAAGCCAAGAAAGGAACCTGGACAGTGGCTGGAATGCATGGGACAAAGTTAAAGATCAAGAGGATGGATGGAGAGGTAGAATTAACGAAGAACCAGAAGCCTGTTGTGGAAACATCGAACCGATTCTCCGTGTTACCCGATGAATGTGAGTCGACTACAGGGAACATCACGAACGACACCAAGGAAGGTAAGAACATTGTTCTTGTTGGTGATAGTCAAATTAGGTATATGGATAGGGCCTTCTGCTTGAAAGATAGAAGTAGGAGACAGAGGGTTTGCTTTCCTGGGGCTGGGATGGAGGATATTGTTAGCCGTCTGGACGACATCATGAGAGGTAATGGGAGCAATCCTATTATCTGTCTCAGTGCTGGAGGCAACGATGTTGGCAGACGTAGGAGTGAGGACCTGACTAGCAGGTATAGGTCAGCAATAGACATAATTAGGAAGAAGGGTGGGAACCCTGTCATATGTGGTATTTTGCCAAGGAGAGGAGTTGAGATGAATGGCTGTCCAGGGCAATTGGTGTCAATTGCTGGCTGGACAAACACTGTAAGGATAATGCAGTACCATTCATTTGCAACTGGGACCACTTCTATGGCCGAAATGACATGTATCCCAGGGATGGGGTTCACTTATCCAGGGCAGGTGTGGATTTTCTTGCTAGCTCAGTTGAGGGTGTTGTTAGGACTTTAAACTAGGATTAGTTAGAGGTATGGGTTTAGAAATGGAAAATACTGAATGTCGAAATATAGATCTAGGCTTTGATATAAAAATTCTTAACAATAACAAGGACAGTAATATTTATAGTGGAAAAACAGAATGGAGCAGGAAGGGTAAAGAGAAAGGAGGGTCTTTAAAAGTGTATTATACAAATAGTCGTAGTGCTAGGAATAAGATGGACGATTTGAGATTAGTTGCAAGTGCAGGTAACATTGATGTATTTGCCATAACTGAGACGTGGTTCAATACGAAAAATAGGGACATGCCTGCTGAATGTCATATACAGGGTTTTAAATTGTTCCAAGTAGACAGAAGTTTCGGGAAGGGGGGTGGAGTGGCACTGTATGTCCGAGATCGCTTGAACTGTTGCAAAAAAAGGGAATAAAGTCTGAAATTACACATACAGAGTCTGTCTGGATAGAATTTTCAGAGGGGCATGAAAAATTGATTTTAGGTGTGATATACCGTCCCCCAAACTTAGATAGGGACCAAGGGAGACTACTATGGGAGGGTCCTGATGAGCTTTTTGCAAGGGTTCTTAAGGAATGCAAAATGGAACTCTGTGAACCAATATCTAACATTTTTAATTTATCTCTTCAAACAGGTGTAGTGTCTGATATGTGGAAGATGGCTAATGTAGTTCCTGTTTTTAAAGCAGGGGACAAGTCACTACCGTCAAACTACCGCCCAATAAGCCTGACCTCAATTGTAGGCAAATTACTAGAGTCAATTATAGCTGATATTATTAGAAGCCATCTAGATAACCATAATTTGATTAATGATACCCAGCATGGATTCACGAGGGGCCGTTCCTGCCTATCTAATTTATTAACCTTCTTCAGTAAAGCTTTTGAGGCTGTTGATCACGATAAAGAATTCGATATTGTTTATTTAGACTTTAGTAAGGCTTTTGATAGAGTACCGCACCAGAGACTGTTAAAGAAAGTGGCAGCTCATGGCATTGGGGGAAAAGTGCTGTCATGGATCGAGTCATGGCTCACCAATAGGAAGCAGAGAGTGTGCATAAATGGGGTTAAATCCGAATTTGGACTTGTAACAAGTGGTGTTCCACAGGGATCAGTCTTAGGCCCATTGTTATTTATAATATATATCAATGACCTTGATGAGGGAATTACTAGTGATATGAGCAAATTCGCCGACGACACGAAGATAGGTAGGATAATTGATTCAAACATAGATGTCATAGAACTTCAGGAAGATTTAGACAAACTTAACTCGTGGTCAGAAAAGTGGCAGATGCAGTTCAATGTAGATAAATGCAAGGTACTGAAGCTCGGGAGTATCCATAACCCAAGCACTTATAAGTTAAATAACGTAGAACTTAGCCATACAGATTGCGAGAAGGACTTGGGGTGATGGTAAGCAGCAACCTTAAACCAAGACAGCAATGCCTAAGCGTACGTAATAAGGCAAATAGATTACTGGGATTTATATCAAGAAGTGTTAGCAACAGAAGTCCAGAGGTTATATTACAGCTTTATACATCATTAGTAAGGCCTCACCTAGATTACGCAGCCCAGTTTTGGTCTCCATATTACAGAATGGACATAAATTCGTTAGAAAACATTCAGCGTAGAATGACTAAATTAATACATAGCATTAGAAATCTTCCTTACGAAGGAAGATTGAAGACCTAAAATTACATTCACTTGTAAGACGTAGAATGAGGGGAGACATGATCGAGGTATACAAGTGGAAAATGGGTATTAACAAAGGGATATAAATAAGGTCTTGAGGATATCTCTCCAAGAGAGAACCCGCAATAATGGATTTAAGTTAGATAAGTTTAGATTTAGAAAGGATATAGGAAAGTATTGGTTTGGAAATAGGGTAGTTGATGAGTGGAACAGTCTGCCTAGTAGGGTTATTGAAGCAAGGACCTTGGGTAGTTTTAAAATTAGGTTGGATAAATTCATGAGTGAGAGGGGTTGGATTTGAGTGGGACTCGCGCATGAGTGGGTAGAATTGTCAAAGCTTATTTCTTGGGTAGCATTGAAAATTGGGTTGAGCAAATATTCTGTTAGTGGGACGGATTGTGAAGGACCTGCCTAGTATGGGCCAACAGGCCTGCTGCAGTGTTCCTCCTTTCTTATGTTCTTATGTTCTTAATTGTTAAGGCCACAATGCACGATAACGTAGTTATTCTGGGTGACTTCAACTTTAGTCAAATTGATTGGAATTTTTTGACTGGGAATTTAGAATCTAACGATTTCTTAGAAGTAGTTCAAGATTGTTTTTTGAAGCAGTTTGTGACAGAACCTACAAGGGGAAATAATCTGCTTGACTTAGTTCTGGCAAACAAGGAAACCCTTGTTAATAATTTAGAAATTACAGAGGAACTCGGCGCAAGCGACCACAAATCAATTACCTTTGGCATTGAATGGAAGTTTCATAGTAGGAATAACTCAGTAACGGTCCCAGATTTTAGCTTAGCAGATTACAATGGACTTAGAGAACACTTATCATCTGTGGACTGGGGTAATGAAGAGAGCTATCAATATGACAGTTTTCTGAACACTATACATGCTGCCCAAAGAACATTTATCCCATATAAAGAAATTAGATCGAATAGAAATGACCCAAAATGGATGAATAATAGGCTCAAATATCTTTTAGGGCAGAAGAAAGGAATTTATGTTTTCACTCAGGAAGACACTAATAATATCCAGAGAATTAGGTATTTTAGTGGGCCTGAAGAAGATAAATTATGTAGTATCAGAGTCACTAGCAAAATAGTTATCAAACAGATAGACCGTTTGAAGCAAAATAAATCGCCAGGCCCTGATGAGGCTTTCAAGGGTTCTTAAGGAATGCAAAATTGAACTCTGTGAACCCTTAACTAACATTTTTAACCTATCTCTTCAAACAGGTGTAGTGTCTGATACGTGGAAGATAAGAACATAAGAACATAAGAAAGGAGGAACACTGCAGCAGGCCTGTTGGCCCATACTAGGCAGGTCCATCCAATCCGTCCCACTAACAGAATATTTGCTCAACCCAATTTTCAATGCTACCCAAAAATAAGCTTTGACAATTCTACCCACTCTCAGGGAGTCCACTAAATCAACTTCTACATGATTATCAACTCAATACATTGAACTACTAGTTTACTATAACCTCTAGGCAGACTGTTCCACTCATCAACTACCCTATTTCAAACCAATACTTTCCTATATCCTTTCTAAATCTAAACTTATCTAACTTGAATCCATTATTGCGGTTCTCTTGGAGAGATATCCTCAAGACCTTATTTATATCCCCTTTGTTAATACCTCATTTTCACTTGTATACCTCGATCATGTCTCTCCTCATTCTACGTCTTACAAGTGATGTAATTTTAGGAGTCTTCAATCTTTCTTCGTGGAAGATTTCTAATGCTATGTATATTAGTCATTCTACGCTGAATTTTTTCTAACGAATTTATGTCCATTCTGTAATATGGAGACCGGGAACTGAGCTGCGTAATCTAGGTGAGGCCTTACTAATGATGTATAAAGCTGTAATATAACCTCTGGATTTCTGTTGCTAACATTTCTTGATATAAATCCCGTAATCTATTTGCCTTATTACGTACGCTTAGGCATTGCTGTCTTGGTTTAAGGTTGCTGCTACCATCACCCCAAGTCCTTCTCGCAATCTGTATGGCTAAGTTCTACGTTATTTAACTTATAAGTGCTTGGGTTATGGACACTCCCGAGCTTCAGAACCTTGCATTTATCTACATTGAACTGCATCTGCCACTTTTCTGACCACGAATTAAGTTTGTCTAAATCTTCCTGAAGTTCTATGACATCTATGTTTGAATCAATTATCCTACCTTCTTCGTGTCGTCGGCGAATTTGCTCATATCACTAGTAATTCCCTCATCAAGGTCATTGATATATATATAAATAACAATGGGCCTAAGACTAATCCCTGTGGAACACCACTTGTTACAAGTCCCCATTCGGATTTAACCCCATTTATGCACACTCTCTGCTTCCTATTGTGAGCTATGACTCGATCCATGACAGCACTTATCCCCCAATGCCATGAGCTGCCACTTTCTTTAACAGTCTCTGGTGTGGTACTCTATCAAAAGGTGTGAATGAATGGTTCAGAGAACCGACGAGTTGGTAAATTAGACACATATGCAACACTTGGGTATCTTTATTGAGGAAACGTTTCGCCACACAGTGGCTTCATCAGTCCATACAAAGGAGAAACGTGAAGAACAGGAGGTGAGGTTGTCAGGCCTCAATCTTGAGACGATGTTGTCAGTCCATAATCTTGAATAGAATAACAGCATATGAGCAGGGGGACCTTATATACTGTAGACAGGAGAGGTGCAGCAGTTGTAGGAGGTGTCACATTTGTTCAATGTGGAAGTAGGTCGTGCCCAAGGAATAGGCAAGCGAAGAAATCCCTGTATTAAGATACCAAGATGTTGCAGTGTCAGACAGGATGTGAATGAATGGTTCAGAGAACCGACGAGTTGGTAAATTAGACACATATGCAACACTTGGGTATCTTTATTGAGGAAACGTTTCGCCACACAGTGGCTTCATCAGTCCATACAAAGGAGAAACGTGTCTGACACTGCAACATCTTGGTATCTTAATACAGGATTTCTTCGCTTGCCTATTCCTTGGGCACGACCTACTTCCACATTGAACAAATGTGACACCTCTACAACTGCTGCACCTCTTCTGTCTACAGTATATAAGGTCCCTCTGCTCATATGCTGTTATTCTATTCAAGATTGATGGACTGACAACATCGTCTCAAGATTGAGGGCCTGACAACCTCACACCCTGTTCTTCACGTTTCTCCTTTGTATGGACTGATGAAGCCACTGTGTGGCGAAACGTTTCCTCAATAAAGATACCCAAGTGTTGCATATGTGTCTAATTTACCATAAATAAGGTCTTGAGGATATCTCTCCAAGAGAGAACCCGCAAAATGGATTCAAATTGGATAAGTTTAGATTTAGAAAGGATATAGGAAAATATTGATTTGGAAATAGGGTAGTTGATGAGTGGAACAGTCTGCCTAGTAGGGTCATTGAAGCTATGACTTGGGTAGTTTCAAATTTAGGTTGGATAAATTCATGAGTGAGAGGGTTGGATTTGAGTGGGACTCGCACTTGAGTTAATAGAATCTTCAAAGCTTATTTCTTGGGTAGAATTGAAAATTAGGTTGGGCAATTATTCTGTTAGTGGGACGGATTGTGAAGGACCTGCTAGTATGGCCAACAGGCCTGCTGCAGTGTTCCTCCTTTCTTATGTTCTTATGTGTGGCGAAACGTTTTCCTCAATAAAGATACCCAAGTGTTGCATATGTGTCTAATTTAACACGTTTATTTTGGTGTCGTGGTGAGTAGAAGTGGAGAACGTGTTAACATAAGAACATAAGAATGGAGGAACACTGCAGAAGGCCTACTGGCCCATACAAGGCAGGTCCTTATCAAAACCACCACTACCTAAGAATTTACTCCTGTACTCACGACACCAATCAAACCCAGCCCCTCCCACTCATATATTTGTCCAATCTCTTTTTAAAGCCACCCAACGTCCTAGCCTCTATCACCCTACTCGGAAGATTGTTCCACGCATCTACAACTCTTTTCGAAAACCAGTACTTGCCTATGTCCTTTCTAAATCTAAATTTATCCAATTTAAATCCGTTATTTCTGGTTCTTACTTGGTTCGATATCCTCAGTATTTTATTAATATCTCCTTTGTTTATGCCCATCATCCACTTGTACACCTCGATGATATCTCCCCTCATTCTACGTCTCTCCAGAGAGTGGAGATTCAACGCTCTAAGTTTATCTTCATACGGGAGATTTCTTATACTGTAAATCATTTTAGTCATTCTTCTTTGTATGTTCTCCAATGAATCTATATCCATCCTGTAGTAAGGAGACCAAAACTGAGCTGCATATTCCAAATGAGGTCTCACTAGTGATGTATAGAGCTGTAAAATAACTTTTGGACTTCTGTTGCTTATACTTTGAAATAAACTAGTAATCTGTTAGCCTTATTGCGCACACTTAGGCACTGTTGTCTTGGCTTTAGATTCCTGCTTACCATGACTCCCAAGTCTTTTCACATTCTGTATGATTAAGTTCTACTTGTGAGATGTTAACCTTATTGACCAATATGTTCAGTTGAAAAGAGAAGTAAAAAAGGGATTAGAAAGGCTAAACGTGACTATGAGATTAAGGTTGCTAATGAATCAAAGACTAATCCAAAAGGGTTCTTTCAAGTGTACAGGACGAAGGTGAGGGAAAAGGTAGGACCTCTGAAAATTGGGAATGGACAGCTGACGGATAACGAACTGGAAATGTTTGTAGATGCGTGAACAATCTTCCGAGTAGGGTGATAGAGGCTAGGACGTTGGGTGGCTTTAAAAGAGATTGACAAATATATGAGTGGGAGGGGCTGGGTTTGATTGGTGTCGTGAGTACAGGAGTAATCTTAGGTAGTGGTGGTTTTGATAAGGACCTGCCTTGTATGGGCCAGTAGGCCTTCTGCAGTGTTCCTCCATTCTTATGTTCTTATGTTAACACGTTCTCCACTTCTACTCTCACCACGACACCAAAACTAAACGTGTTAAATTAGACACATATGCAACACTTGGGTATCTTTATTGAGGAAAACGTTTCGCCACACATAAGAACATAAGAAAGGAGGAACACTGCAGCAGGCCTGTTGGCCCATACTAGGCAGGTCCTTCACAATCCGTCCCACTAACAGAATAATTGCCCAACCTAATTTTCAATTCTACCCAAGAAATAAGCTTTGAAGATTCTATTAACTCAAGTGCGAGTCCCACTCAAATCCAACCCCTCTCACTCATGAATTTATAAGAACATAAGAACATAAGAAAAGAGGAACACTGCAGCAGGCCTCCTGGCCCATACTAGGCACGTCCTTCACAATCCGTCCCACTAACAGAATATTTGCTCAACCCAATTTTAAATGCTACCCAAGAAATAAGCTTTGATAATTCTATTTACTCATGTGCGAGTCCCACTCAAATCCAACCCCTCCCACTCATGAATTTATTCAACCTAAATTTGAAACTACCCAAGGTCCTAGCTTCAATAACCCTACTAGGCAGACTGTTCCACTCATCAACTACCCTATTTCCAAACCAATACTCTCCTATATCCTTTCTAAACCTAAACTTATCTATTGTTATTCGGTATCGTTATTGTACACTAATTCACACTCCAAGATCATCGATCACAAGTTTTCATCTATTGCTGTACTCCATGTACAGAACGTTCTTAAGTGCCTTTAAGGTTCCAACCAGAGCACCACAAAGCACGGAAATTTGGCCGTTATGCAACTGAAACATTTCTAAGTTCCTTCTACAGTTTTCAAGACCTGATGTTATGGTTGCTGCGTTCTCAGCCCATAAAAAAAAGCGGACTGGGCAAGTTTGACATTCCTGTTTCATAGTTCCTGATGGCATTTACGTGTCTACCTGTTAGAGAATTGTAAATCCTGGATGAAACGAGAGGGGGGCTGAACACGTAATGGGGATTTGTCACTAGTGGCGTTCCACAAGGATCAGCCCTGGGCCCATTGCTGCTCATAACCTACACAAATGACCCCGATGAAGGAATTGCAAGTGACACGAGCAAACTTGCTGATGATACAAAAACAGGCCGCACAATTCATTCTGAGGAGGACACCAGTGAACCCCAGGAGGACCTGGACAAACCAGCGTCCTGGTCTGAAAAGTGGCAGATGAAGTCCAATGTGGACAAGTGCAAGGTGCCAGTCGTTGGTAATGAAAATATCCCTCGAACTCACAAACTAGGCGAAGTTGAGCCCGATCATACAGAACGTGAAAAAGACTTGGGAGCCACGGCAAGCAGAAATCCAAAGCCAAGACAACAGTGCCCAAGTGTGCGCAACAAGGCCAACAGACCACCAGGATTCACTTCAAGAAGCACAAGCAACAGAAGCCCAAAAGCTATTTCACAGCTCCACACATCACCAGTGAGACCTCATTTGGACCACGCAGCTCAGCTTTGGTCTCCCCACCACAGGACGGATACAGATTCATTGGAGAACATACAAAGAAGAACGACCAAAACGATCCACAGTACAAGAAATCTCCCGTATGAAGATAGACTCAGAGCACCGAATCTCCACTCTCCGGAAAGACGCAGAATGAGGGGAGACACCATCGAGGTGTACAAGTGGACGATGGGCACAAACAAAGGAGACATCAACAAAACACTGAGGACATCGAACCAAGTAAGAACGAGAAACAACGGATCCAAATTGGACAAATTTAGATTTAGAAAGGACACAGGCAAGCACCGGTCCTCGAACAGAGTTGCAGATGCGTGGAACAATCCTCCGAGCAGGGTGACAGAGGCCAGGACCCTGGGTGGCTTCAAAAAGAGATTGGACAAACATATGAGTGGGAGGGGCTGGGCCTGATTAGTGTCGCGAGCACTTCAGCAAATTCCTAGGCAGTGGTGGTCTTGATAAGGACCCGCCTTGTATGGGCCAGCAGGCCCTCCGCAGCGCTCCTCCATTCTCATGTTCTTATGTTCTTATAAGGGTGTAATAATATTGGGAGAATTACCGACAATATGTTAAGTAAAAGGACACAAATGCAACCAATGTGACATTCCACCGTGGCAACGTTTCGCTCTCCAAGGTCATAGCTTCAATGACCCTACTAGGCAGACTGTTCCACTCATCAACTACCCTATTTCCAAATCAATATTTTCCTATATCCTTTCTAAATCTAAACTTATCCAATTTGAATCCATTATTGCGGGTTCTCTCTTGGAGAGATATCCTCAAGACCTTATTTATGGTAAATTAGACACATATGCAACACTTGGGTATCTTTATTGAGGAAACGTTTCGCCACACAGTGGCTTCATCAGTCCATACAAAGGAGAAACGTGAAGAACAGGAGTGTGAGGTTGTCAGGCCCTCAATCTTGAGACGATGTTGTCAGTCCATCAATCTTGAATAGAATAACAGCATATGAGCAGAGGGACCTATATACTTAGACAGGAGAGTGAGCAGTTGTAGGAGGTGTCACATTTGTTCAATGTGGAAGTAGGTCGTGCCCAAGGAATAGGCAAGCAAGAAATCCCTGTATTAAGATACCAAGATGTTGCAGTGTCAGACACGTTTCTCCTTTGTATGGACTGATGAAGCCACTGTGTGGCGAAACGTTTCTCAATAAAGATACCCAAGTGTTGCATATGTGTCTAATTTACCAACTCGTCGGTTCTCTGAACCATTCATTCACATCCTGTCTGACACTGCAACATCTTGGTATCTTAATACAGGGATTTCTTCGCTTGCCTATTCCTTGGGCACGACCTACTTCCACATTGAACAAATGTGACACCTCCTACAACTGCTGCACCTCTCCTGTCTACAGATAGAGTACCGCACCAGAGACTGTTAAAGAAAGTGGCAGCTCATGGCATTGGGGAAAAGTGCTGTCATGGATCGAGTCATGGCTCACCAATAGGAAGCAGAGAGTGTGCATAAATGGGGTTAAATCCGAATGGGGACTTGTAACAAGTGGTGTTCCACAGGGATCAGTCTTAGGCCCATTGTTATTTATAATATATATCAATGACCTTGATGAGGGAATTACTAGTGATATGAGCAAATTCGCCGACGACACGAAGATAGGTAGGATAATTGATTCAAACATAGATGTCATAGAACTTCAGGAAGATTTAGACAAACTTAATTCGTGGTCAGAAAAGTGGCAGATGCAGTTCAATGTAGATAAATGCAAGGTTCTGAAGCTCGGGAGTGTCCATAACCCAAGCACTTATAAGTTAAATAACGTAGAACTTAGCCATACAGATTGCGAGAAGGACTTGGGGTGATGGTAAGCAGCAACCTTAAACCAAGACAGCAATGCCTAAGCGTACGTAATAAGGCAAATAGATTACTGGGATTTATATCAAGAAGTGTTAGCAACAGAAGTCCAGAGGTTATATTACAGCTTTATACATCATTAGTAAGGCCTCACCTAGATTACGCAGCTCAGTTCTGGTCTCCATATTACAGAATGGACATAAATTCGTTAGAAAACATTCAGCGTAGAATGACTAAATTAATACATAGCATTAGAAATCTTCCTTACGAAGAAAGATTGAAGACCCTAAAATTACATTCACTTGTAAGACGTAGAATGAGGGGAGACATGATCGAGGTATACAAGTGGAAAATGGGTATTAACAAAGGGGATATAAATAAGGTCTTGAGGATATCTCTCCAAGAGAGAACCCGCAATAATGGATTCAAGTTAGATAAGTTTAGATTTAGAAAGGATATAGGAAAGTATTGGTTTGGAAATAGGGTAGTTGATGAGTGGAACAGTCTGCCTAGTAGGGTTATTGAAGCTAGGACCTTGGGTAGTTTCAAATTTAGGTTGGATAAATTCATGAGTGAGAGGGGTTGGATTTGAGTGGGACTCGCGCATGAGTGGTTAGAATTGTCAAAGCTTATTTCTTGGGTAGCATTGAAAATTGGGTTGAGCAAATATTCTGTTAGTGGGACGGATTGTGAAGGACCTGCCTAGTATGGGCCAACAGGCCTGCTGCAGTGTTCCTCCTTTCTTATGTTCTTATGTTCTTATAAGATGGACGAGTTGTGAGTAGTTGCAAGTACAGGTAATATTGATGTTTTTGCAATAACTGAAACATGGTTTAATATGAAAAATCGAGACTTGCCTGCCGAATGTCACATTCAGGGTTTTAAATTGTTCCAAGTAGACAGAAGTATCGGGTATTGGGGTGGGGTGGCACTCTATGTCCGTGATCATTTAAATTGTTGTATAAAAATGGGTATAAAGTCTGAATTAACACATACAGAGTCTGTCTGGATAGAATTTTCAGAGGGGCATGAAAAATTGATTTTAGGTGTGATATACCGTCCCCCAAACTTAGATAGGGACCAAGGGAGACTACTATGGGAGGAAATTGTTAAGGCCACAATGCACGATAACGTAGTTATTCTGGGTGACTTCAACTTTAGTCAAATTGATTGGAATTTTTTGACTGGGAATTTAGAATCTAACGATTTCTTAGAAGTAGTTCAAGATTGTTTTTTGAAGCAGTTTGTGACAGAACCTACAAGGGGAAATAATCTGCTTGACTTAGTTCTGGCAAACAAGGAAACCCTTGTTAATAATTTAGAAATTACAGAGGAACTCGGCGCAAGCGACCACAAATCAATTACCTTTGGCATTGAATGGAAGTTTCATAGTAGGAATAACTCAGTAACGGTCCCAGATTTTCGCTTAGCAGATTACAATGGACTTTGAGAACACTTATCATCTGTGGACTGGGGTAATGAAGAGAGCTATCAATATGACAGTTTTCTGAACACTATACATGCTGCCCAAAGAACATTTATCCCATATAAAGAAATTAGATCGAATAGAAATGACCCAAAATAGATGAATAATAGGCTCAAATATCTTTTAGGGCAGAAGAAAGGAATTTATAGTTTTCACTCAGGAAGACACTAATAATATCCAGAGAATTAGGTATTTTAGTGGGCCTGAAGAAGATAAATTATGTAGTATCAGAGTCACTAGCAAAATAGTTATCAAACAGATAGACCGTTTGAAGCAAAATAAATCGCCAGGCCCTGATGAGCTTTTTTCAAGGGTTCTTAAGGAATGCAAAATTGAACTCTGTGAACCCTTAACTAACATTTTTAACCTATCTCTTCAAACAGGTGTAGTGTCTGATACGTGGAAGATAAGAACATAAGAACATAAGAAAGGAGGAACACTGCAGCAGGCCTGTTGGCCCATACTAGGCAGGTCCATCACAATCCGTCCCACTAACAGAATATTTGCTCAACCCAATTTTCAATGCTACCCAAGAAATAAGCTTTGACAATTCTACCCACTCATGCGCGAGTCCCACTCAAATCCAACCCCTCTCACTCATGAATTTATCCAACCTAAATTTGAAACTACCCAAGGTCCTAGCTTCAATAACCCTACTAGGCAGACTGTTCCACTCATCAACTACCCTATTTCCAAACCAATACTTTCCTATATCCTTTCTAAATCTAAACTTATCTAACTTGAATCCATTATTGCGGGTTCTCTTGGAGAGATATCCTCAAGACCTTATTTATATCCCCTTTGTTAATATCTCCATTTTCCACTTGTATACCTCGATCATGTCCCTCATTCTACGTCTTACAAGTGAATGTAATTTAGGGTCTTCAATCTTTCTTCGTAAGGAAGATTTCTAATGCTATGTTTAATTTAGTCATTCTACGCTGAATGTTTTCTAACGAATTTATGTCCATTCTGTAATATGGAGACCAGAACTGAGCTGCGTAATCTAGGTGAGGCCTTACTAATGATGTATAAAGCTGTAATATAACCTCTGGACTTCTGCTAACACTTTGATATAAATCAGTAATCTATTTGCCTTATTACGTACGCTTAGGCATTGCTGTCTTGGTTTAAGGTTGCTGCTTACCATCACCCCCAAGTCCTTCTCGCAATCTGTATGGCTAAGTTCTACGTTATTTAACTTATAAGTGCTTGGTTATGGACACTCCCGACCCTTAGAACCTTGCATTTATCTACATTGAACTGCATCTGCCACTTTTCTGACCACGAATTAAGTTTGTCTAAATCTTCCTGAAGTTCTATGACATCTATGTTTGAATCAATTATCCTACCTATCTTCGTGTCGTCGGCGAATTTGCTCATATCACTAGTAATTCCCTCATCAAGGTCATTGATATATATTATAAATAACAATGGGCCTAAGACTAATCCCTGTGGAACACCACTTGTTACAAGTCCCCATTCGGATTTAACCCCATTTATGCACACTCTCTGCTTCCTATTGGTGAGCTATGACTCGATCCATGACAGCACTTATCCCCCAATGCCATGAGCTGCCACTTTCTTTAACAGTCTCTGGTGTGGTACTCTATCAAAAGGTGTGAATGAATGGTTCAGAGAACCGACGAGTTGGTAAATTAGACACATATGCAACACTTGGGTATCTTTATTGAGGAAACGTTTCGCCACACAGTGGCTTCATCAGTCCATACAAAGGAGAAACGTGAAGAACAGGAGTGTGAGGTTGTCAGGCCCTCAATCTTGAGACGATGTTGTCAGTCCATCAATCTTGAATAGAATAACAGCATATGAGCAGAGGGACCTTATATACTGTAGACAGGAGAGGTGCAGCAGTTGTAGGAGGTGTCACATTTGTTCAATGTGGAAGTAGGTCGTGCCCAAGAATAGGCAAGCGAAGAAATCCCTGTATTAAGATACCAAGATGTTGCAGTGTCAGACAGGATGTGAATGAATGGTTCAGAGAACCGACGAGTTGGTAAATTAGACACATATGCAAAAACTTGGGTATCTTTATTGAGGAAACGTTTCGCCACACAGTGGCTTCATCAGTCCATACAAAGGAGAAACGTGTCTGACACTGCAACATCTTGGTATCTTAATACAGGGATTTCTTCGCTTGCCTATTCCTTGGGCACGACCTACTTCCACATTGAACAAATGTGACACCTCCTACAACTGCTGCACCCTCCTGTCTACAGTATATAAGGTCCCTCTGCTCATATGCTGTTATTCTATTCAAGATTGATGGACTGAAAATCGTCTCAAGATTGAGGGCCTGACAACCTCACACTCCTGTTCTTCACGTTTCTCCTTTGTTATGGACTGATGAAGCCACTGTGTGGCGAAACGTTCCTCAATAAAGATACCCAAGTGTTGCATATGTGTCTAATTTACCATAAATAAGGTCTTGAGGATATTCTCCAAGAGAGAACCCCAATAATGGATTCAAATTGGATAAGTTTAGATTTAGAAAGGATATAGGAAAATATTGATTTGGAAATAGGGTAGTTGATGAGTGGAACAGTCTGCCTAGTAGGGTCATTAAGCTATGACCTTGGGGAGTTTCAAATTTAGGTTGGATAAATTCATGGTGAAGGGGTGGAAGTGGGACTCGCACTTGAATTAATAGAATCTTCAAAGCTTATTTCTTGGGTAGAATTGAAAAATTAGGTTGGGCAATTATTCTGTTAGGGGACGGATTGTGAAGGACCTGCCTAGTATGGGCCAACAGGCCTGCTGCAGTGTTCCTCCTTTCTTTATTTCTTTGTGTGGCGAAACGTTTTTCAAAAAGATCCCAAGTGTTGCAAAATGTGTCTAATTTAACATTTAGTTTTGGTGTTGTGGGGGAGGTAAAGTGGAGAACGTGTTAACATAAGAAACATAAGAATGGAGGAAACTGCAGAAGGCCCCCTGGCCCATACAAGGCGGTCCTTATAAAACCACCACTACCCCAAAATTTACCCTGTACTCCGACACCAATCAAACCCAGCCCCCCCCCACTCATATATTTGTCCAATCTCTTTAAAGCCACCCAACGTCCTAGCCTCTATCACCCTACTCGGAAGATTGTTCCCCATCTACAACTCTTTTCAAAAAGTACCCATGTCCTTTCTAAATCTAAATTTATCCAATTTAAATCCGTTATTTCTGGTTCTTACTTGGTTGATATCCTCAGTATTTTATTAATATCTCCTTTGTTTATGCCCATCTCCACTTGTACACCTCGATGATATCTCCCCCCATTCTACGTCTCTCCAGAGAGTGGAGATTCAACCCCTCTAAGTTTATCTTGAACATAAGAACATAAGAAAGGAGGAGCACTGCAGCAGGCCTGTTGGCCCATACTAGGCAGGTCCTACAATCCGTCCCACTAACAGAAT
>WNWK01037417.1:0-18519 GCA_009830355.1 Cherax destructor | reverse complement strand
AGTCTGCCTTTCTACTAGTTTTTTTCCTTTTTACTAGTCTTCCTTTCTACTAGTTTGCCTTTTCCCATTTAAGTCTGGCTCTTTTTACTAGTCTCCCTCCCCAATGCTTCCTTTTTCAGTCTTCCTCTTCTCTAGTCGGGCCTTTTCACATCTTCCTTCACTAGTCTTCCTTTTTACTAGTCTCCCTTTTTACTAAGTCGGGCCCTCTTCATTATCTGCCTCTTCACTGTCTCCCTTTTCACTAGTCTGCCTCTTCTATAGTCTGCCTCTTCTATAGTCTGCCTTTATATAGTCGGGCCTTCTACTAGTCTTCCTTTCACTACCCTTCCTCTTCCTAGTCTGCCTCTTCAGGGGGTCTGACTTTCTACTAGTCCCTTTTTTCTACTAGTCTGGCTTTCACTAGTCGGGCCCTTTTTCTCCCAGTCTGCCTCTTCTACAGTCTGGCTTTTTTACTGTCTGGCTCTTCTACTAGTCTTCCCTTTACGGGCCCTTTCTCTAGCCCCTTTTTCTTTATTTTTTCCTTTTTACTTTTGTTTTCATTCTTTTTTTATGGGGGGCCCTTTCTATAGTCTGCCTCTTTTACTGTCGGCTTTTCTTTGGCCCCTTTTTTTCTGGCTTTTCTACTAGTCTTTTTTTACTAGTCTGCCTCTTCTACTAGTCTGCCTTTTTACTAGTCTGCCTCTTCAAGTCTTCCTCTTCATAGTTTTCCCTTTTCTACTAGTCGGGTTTCTACTAATCTGCCTCTTCACTAGTCTCCTTTTTACTAGTCTGTTTTTTCCCCAGCCCTTTTTCTTCTGTCCTTTTATTGGGCTCCCTCTTCTTTAGTCCCTTTTTACTAGTCTGGCTCTTCCTTTGTTTTCCCCTTTTTTCCTAGTCTGCCTTTCTACTAGTCTGGCTTTTCACTGTCTTCCTCTTTTTACTAGTCTCCCTCTTCTACTAGGGGGGCTTTCTCAGTTCCCTTTTTCAGTCTTTTTTTACTAGTCTGCCTTTTCTATTACCCCTTCATTTAGTCTCCCTTCTACTAGTCTGGCTCTTCTACTGTCTGGCTTTCATTTTTTCCTGCCTTTTCACTATTTTCTTCATTAGTCTGCCTCTTATACGGGGCTGCCTTTTCAACTAGTCTCCCTTTCTTCAAATATCTGCCTCTTCTACTAGTCTGCCTGTCTACTAGTCTGCCTTTTTCTACTAGTCGGGTTTTCTACTGTCTTCCTTTTTTCTACCCTTTCCTCTTCTAAAAGTCTCCCCTTTTTCTTTGGCTTCCTCGTCTGCCTCTTCTACTAGTCTGGTTTTTTCCCTAGTCGGGCCCACTAGTCTTCTTTTTACTAGTCGGGCCTTCACTTTTTTCTCTTCTACTATTCCCCTTTCACTAGTCTGGCTCTTCTATATTTTTTTTCTACTAGTCTTCCTTTCTACTAGTCTGCCTTTCTACTAGTAGGGTTCTTCTACTAGTCTGCCTCTTTCACTTTTTTTCCCCTTTCTACTAGTCTGCCTCTTCTACTAGTCTCCCTTTTTTAATTAGTCTCCCTTTTTTACTAGTCGGGTTTCTTCTACTAGTCTGGCTTTTTTCACTAGTCTGCCTTTTTACTAGTCCCTCTTCTACTAGTCTGCCTTTTCTATTTAGCTCCCTTTTCTAGTCGGGCCCTCTTCTATAGTCTTCCTCTTCTACTAGCCTTCCTTTTTATTTAGTCTCCCTTTTTTAACTAGTTTTGGTTTTTAAAAGTCTTCCTTTTCCCCATAGTTTCCCCTTTCTACTAGTCTGCCCTTCTACTAGTCTGGTTTTCTACTAGTCTCCCCTCTTTTTACTAGTCTTTTTTTACTAGTCTGCCTTTTTTACTAGTCGGCTTTTTTTTCCCAGTCTGCCTCTTCTACTAGTCTGGCTCTTCTACTATTTTCCCCTCTTTTTAATTAGTTTTCCCCTTTTTTCTAGTCTGGTCTTCACTGGGGGGGGCCTTTTCTACTAGTCTGTTTTCAAACGGGCTTTCTACTAGTCTGGCTCTTCTACTGTCTGCCTCTTCTACTAGTCTGCCTTTTTCTACTAGTCTTCCTTTTTAACATTTTTCCCCTTTTTTCTACAAAGTTGCCCCTTCTACTAATTTCCTTTTCTATTTGGCCCTTTCCCAATAGTTTTGCCTCTTCACTAGTCTGCCCCCTTCTACTAGTCTGGTTCTTCTACTAGTCTGGCTCTTCTTTTAGTCTGCCTTTTTCTACTAGTCTGCCTCTTCTACTAGTCTTCCTTTTAACTGCCCTCTTCTACTAGTCGGGCCTTTCTTTTAATTTGGGCCTCTTTACTAGTCTGCCTCTTCACTAGTTTTCCTTTTTCACATTTTTTTCTCCTTTTTTCCCCTTTCTAATATTTCCCCTTTTTCTACTAGTCTGCCTCTTCTACTAGTTGGCCTTTACTATCGGGTTCTTCATTTATCTGGTTTCCTACTATTTCCCTTTTCACATTTGGTTTTCACTGGCCCCCCCTTTTCGGGTTTCTTTTGTCTCCCCATTCTATAGTTTTTTCCTTCTTCTACTAGTTTTCCCTTTCATATTTTTCCCCTTTTTCACTAGTCTCCCTTTCTATAAGTCGGCTCTTTTTTTTTGGTCTGCCTTTCTACTAGTTTTTCCTTTTCTACAGTCTTCCTTTTCATCTGCCTCTTCTACTAGTTTTCCTTTTACTAGTTTTCCCTTTTCTACTAGTCTCCCTCTTCTATTTTAAGTCGGGCTCTTCACTAGTCTCCCTTTTTTACTAGTCGGGCCTTTCAAGTCTGCCCTTCCTAGTCTCCTTTTTATTAGTCTCCCTTTCTTTAGTTTTTCCCTCTTCTGTTACGGGCCTACACATCTCCCTTTTCACTAACCTGCCTCTTCTACTAGTCTGCCTTTCTATTTGTCTCCCTTTCTACGGGTCTGCCTTTCAATAGTCTGCCTTTCTACTAGTCTGCCTCTTCACTAGTCTGCCTCTTCTACTACATAAGAACATAAGAAAGGAGGAACACTGCGGGCCTGTTGCCCAACTAGGCAGGTCCTTCACAATCCATCCCACTAACAAAATTTTTTTAACCCCCAATTTTCAATGCTCCCCAAGAAAAAGCTTTGATAATTCAATTTATAGGGGGAGCCCCACTAAAACCCCAACCCTTTTTCAAAATGAATTTATCCAACCTAAATTTGAAACTCCCGGTCCTAGCTTAATCCCCCCACAGGAGACTGTTCCCTCATCATCACCCTTTTTCCCAAAAAACCCAAAATTTTTCCCATATCCTTTCTAAATCTAAACTTATCTAACTTGAAATTTTTCGGGTTTCTTTTTGAGAGATACCCAAAAACCCCTTTTTTTTCCCTTTTTTAATACCCATTTTCCACTTGTATACCTCGATCATTTCCCCCATCTACGCCCCTTCAAGGGAATGTTTTAAGGGTTTTTAATCTTTCTTCGTAAGGAAGATTTCTAATGCTATGTATTAATTTAATTTTCCGCTGAATGTTTTCAACGAATTTATGTCCATTCTGTAATATGGAGCCCCGAACTAGCTGCAATCAAATGGGGCCCTTTTCTAATGATGTATAAAGCTGTAATATAACCTCGGGATTTCTGTTGCTAACATTTTTGAAAAAACCCCGCCCCCATTTGCCTTTTATGTGGTTTAGGCATTGCTGTCTTGGTTTAAGGGTTGCGTTTCCACCCCCAAGTCCTTCCCCAAATCTGTATGGCTGTTTTACGTTATTTAACTTATAAGTGTTGGGGTTATGGAACCCCCGAGCTTCAGAACCGATTTATCTACATTGAAAAAAGCTCGCCATTTTTCCCTTGACCGGGGAAAAGTTTGTTTTTAAATCTTCCTGGTTTTATGACATCTCCCGTTTGAATCAATTATCCTACCTATCTTCGTGTCGTCGGCAAATTTGTTTTTTAAAATTAGTAATTCCCCCGTCAAGGTCAGGGTTATATATTAAAAATAACAACATCATTGAAATATTATAAATAAATAAATAGTCTGCCTCTTCTACTAGCCCGCCAATTTTCCATTTCCCCGTCTCATCGGAAGTAGACTTCAAGTATGACACCCCTTGTGTAAAATTTGGGGGTCTTTAATAAAAACTTTTTCCCACCCAAAGTGGCTTCTTCAGTCCAGTGGTTTTTTCCAGTCCAGTCTTCTTGTCCAGTGGTTCCCTTCCAGTCCATCAATTTTAAAAAGGGCAGCATATGCTGGGAGAAGTTTTTTATATACTGTAGTCAGGTGAGGAAAAGCAGGAGGAGGGCGGAGTCCCGGGAAAAACCAAATTATGTGGACGTCATGCCGGGAAGGTGAGGCTGAAGAAGCCACTGACTGGCAAAATTTTTTCCCCTCAATAAATGTTGCAAAGGGTCTATTATTCAAGTTGTCGGCTTTCAAAAACCCTTAAATCGCTTTTTTTTGGGTTTATTTCTCAGGGCCCCTTTTTCCCCATGCCCCCCTTTTCCCTTTTGGGGACTGTACATAGCCGAGCCATCATAATAAAATTCACAGGAAGTCACGTACACCGAAAAGTGTACCCTTTCTCATTTACAGAAGAAAAAAAAAACACAATTTAAAACCCCCACACAGGAGAAAAAACTTATGCCGACATTTTCCCCACTCGGAGATTAAATAGGCAGCGTATATTCACTGAGAATTAAATTTAAACCCCATTTTTTTGGGGTTAAAAATTTTGGTGGGGGAAAAGGGATATGCAGCCCTTTACACCATACGAGTAGTCGATAGTCTTTTAACCCCCTAACCCAAATATTTTTCATTAGAACATCATCTCAGATTGGGATCCGGGTTTTTTTCGTGGGTTTTTTTTCCCTACACAATTTTAGCAAAGAATCTGGGGAGCTGTTGCTCGTCTTACATGCCAAATCATAACTAAAATTGAGGGGGTTTTTTTCAGGGGGGGATATACACTTCTTTAAATTTTTATCTGTTTGTTAGATAAAAGAGCAAATTCACTTTTGATATGATTTAACCGGGGTTTCATACACATGCAACGAATATGTAGGGAAAGTAACAAATTATTTTTCTAGCTGCATTGTCAGGGCGTTTTTCATCGATTAAAAGACCATGTTAAGGGGAAAGAATGACCAACTTAAAAAAATTTGTTGTTACCACGGTAATAGCTTTTTTTGGAAGGGGAAAAAAAAAACGCCCAACGTCCAGTGGGCCCAAAGTTTAAATGAACCCTCCAGTGCAAGTTCCCCATTTAAACTGTGCACCTTTGAATTCGTCCATTTATTCTACCCAAGGGTTTTAAACTTGCTGTTGCATGTCCATTGTACAATAATATAGTGAAAAATACAATTTGTTTTTTAAACCGTTCCCGGGCCCACCGAGGTTGGGGCACTGGGAAAAAAAAAACACTTTCCCATCACTCATCATCACTGTCTTTTCCATAGGCATGCTGGGGATTACAGGCCGATGCCCCCCCAAATTTTTAATATCCACACCCCTCCTTCAGAGGGGCACTGAATTTATTACCTTGTTTCAACTGAAAAAAAGACAAATTTTATATAAACCATTTCCCCCCACTCCTCCCTGACATTTTTCGCACACCCTGTTGGATGTTAAGCCCTCTCAAAAAAAACATTTTTACCCCCTCCCCCCAAACCCTTTTCCCTTGGGAAAACCCCCTTACCCCCCCTTTCCCCCTCCACTGCCCCTCTATTCACCCTCCAACCCCCCTTTTTTTGACCCTTTTCCCCAAATTTCCCAAACCTTTAATTTTAAAAACCTAGAATTCCTGAAAAAAATTTTCACAGAAAATTACCAGAAAATCTTCTCCCTTTTGTTTTTCCCCCTTTCCTTTGGCCCAAATATAATCCCATGTTTACAACAGAAAAAGTTTTTCCCAAATTTCATTAAAATTTTTTTAATTGCTTTTAATATATGGCTTTTTTCCCCCCACAGATGCCAAAACCCCCATCTAGGGGGTTTTTTCCCTTGGCTTTCTGGTTCCCCCATTTTTGGGGGGCCCTTCAGAGACAAGTCTATTCCCCCAAATATCAGAACACAAAAAATTTCCCCCTCCATGCCCTTTTAAAAACCCAAATCTAATTTTTTCATAACCAAAGTTTTCGTTACATTCATCTCCCAGTTTTATCTTACGTTCATTTTTAATTTTTTTTTTCTTCCCCCTTTCCAAATTTTTCCCCCAAAACCCTTTTTAACTTCAAAATTTTCCCCCCAAAAAGCACAGTGTCTAAAAAGCAACCGGGACAATTTCAATTTGTATTAGATTCTTTTCTTATAATCCCCCAATCCCCAGCCCCCTTTGCATTAGTTTTTTTTACAACCCCATCTATAAACCCTTGTTAAAAAACCATGGGACATCACGCTTTCCCTGTATAAAGCCAATTTTTACTGGAAAAAAATTTCCCCCTCTCCTACATACCCTTTAACCTGAGTCCCCCACTACCCTCAAAACAGTTTACTGTTTTTAAGTATCCTACTGCCTTTCCCATACACATGCAACATCTGCCACATTGCCCCCTATCCCCCCTTATCACATCCCTTTTTAAATCCATAAATCCCAAAGACTTTTTATACCTTCATAAAAATATTGTTCTATTTGCTGGGAGTGTTAAGACTTAGTTACACATCCACTTCTCTTTTTTTAAAACCTCTTTATGAGTTTCATTTTGTTTTTTTGGAATTTTGTAAAATTTTCTACCTTTTTATATGGTAAATATATATATATATATATATATATATATATATATATATATATATATATATATATATATATATATATATATATATATATATATATTTTTTCACTTTCATTTTCCCAAACCATCAGCGTTGCCATCCAGAGGGAAAAAGAATTTGATACGGGGCCGGCCCCTTTAAAGTTGAAAAAATTCATAATCTTTGATATATTGAAACAATGTAATCATGTTCATGTTTGTGTTCTCTGCCCCCAATATATATATATATATATATATATATATATATATATATATATATATATATATAAAAAATTATATATATATATATATAAAAGGCCTACATCAGGGACCTATCAGAAGACAAAGGGTAGTCAAACTTGATTTTTAGAAATGCCTTTAATTTTGGTGAAGAGAGTGGGCCTTGCCACCCGCCAAGGGGGGTTTCCCCCCAGTCTTTTCCTTCATTTCAGCTGGCTACAGCAAACCCTCGATTTTTGGTTTGGGGAACATGAAATTCCCCCATCTGAGGGTGTTCAGCAGGGTGATCCACTTGCCCACTTCTCTTTTGTTTCCCGGGGAAAAAACTAACTTTCCCGTTTATGAAACGAGCTCAACATCTGGGGCCTGGATGATGGCACTCTTTGGGAGGTACTGGGGGGTCCTTGTTAGAGGACCTACAACGGGGGAAGACAAGGAGAAGCCTTAGGGCTCATCCTTTAACCCTCAAAGTGTGAAAACAAACAAAACAGGGGGTAATCAATGCGGTGCAAACAATCCTCCCAAAGGGACTACTTTTTTATTTCCCTCCAACAGTACCTCCCTGGGAGCACTTGGGTCACCACGCCATCGACACTGGGCCTCAAGGACAAAGTGAATGGGCCTGAAAAAAATGGGGGGAGAGAAAAGGGATCTTGATGCCCATGATGCCCTGTTCTCCCCCAAAGGGGTCTTACTATGCCAAGATCACTTTTCTTTTTGGGGGGCCACCCCCTTTTTTACAACCCAACACTTGACAGATGACGCACACCTGAGATTAACCCTTTAAGAAGGCACCGAATCTGTCATAGAGGATCAGCAATGGGGGAGGCAACCCCCCCAGGGACTGGGAGGTATAGGGGGCGAAAGCAAGGCAGGTAGGGTTTCCTGCATTTCTGTCATCGTGTTTGGCTTCTAGTGGATTAGTCAAGAGGGTTGTCCCTGAACGTTTGAGAGGTGTGGTGGGAGCCGGACCCCAAGTTCATTTAACAGCAGGCAGGGGGGCATCCTGGGACTCCTCCAGTAAACCAGCCCCTCCCAAAGAGCCCCCAAAAAGTCCCACTGGGGCAAACGATCATGGAAAAATTCCCCAAAACAATGCTCACCCAAAGCTTCAGGAAAGGACAAAACCCCGTTCCCAGGGGGAAGGCACCCCCACTCAGGGGATTTCTTTTGTTTTTCCTTTCCCCTTTGGGGGCCTTCCCACTGACCCCCAGGCCATTCCCGGGTTGGTGTTTCTCCGGGCCCCCCCCCCCATACTCCCCGAACATAGGTGTATTTGCGGCAGGGCACGGGTGACCACCCGGACTTCATGGGCCATGTGTCACAATCAGAAGGGAAGGCTTTGACATGAGGAGGTCAAGAATCATAAAGAGAAGCCCCGCCCCCGTTGCCCAGCTCAAGGGAACCCCAAGTGCAGAGGTCTGATGGGAAATCAAAAAAGGGCCTGATGGAGCCACCATGCTACCCTGGGAAAAGGGGGGGGAACAGATTGCTTGGGATTACCCTTTCTGCCACATTGGCAGACACCTACCTGCCACACTCCTTTGCCGAAGGGGGGGGAGCTGCCACCCCAGGGGGACCCAGAAGACCCGCAAAATGAAGACCTTCCCCCTTGCTATAACTTATCCCAATAGGGGGCGGAGACCCATGGGGCATGGGGTGTGCTCTAAAGCCAAGGAGCTGGGTGGAAAAATCATCATAGAAACCAAGGACCACAGGGCGACCCGTTTCTTTCAGAGACTCAGTTTGGGGTCCAGAGGGGGAAAAAAACCCGTATTTGGGCACGCGGCTTTTTGGGGGGGTTGGGCGAAGTATTTGACATGTGTCTGAGTTATCTATGTTTTTTTATTTCCCCTTGTATTTTGTCTTTTTATATATATATATATATATATATATATATATATATATTTAGGGGGGGGGAAATTTCATTATAATAAGGTTCAAGAAATTGGGGAAATTGTATAAAAAAAAACAAATTTCCGTATATATTTAAAAAACCAATTTCCAAAAATTTTTCGACGGTTTCAAACTATTTGACAGAGTTGAAAAGTCCAAATTTTTGAGACATTGTAAAAAAAAAAAAAAAACCCGCGATCTCTCGGGGGACTGGGGACTCGACCACAGGCCATTCGGATTGGTGTTGCTCTTCGCCCAGCCGCCCCCATACTCACCGAAAAAGGTGTTTTTTGGGCAGGGCGACGGCTGACCACCCGGACTTCATGGTCTAGTGTGTCAACATCAGAAGGGAAGTTTTAGACATGAGGAGGTCAATGACATCAAAAAAGAGAAGCCCCGCCACACCCCGTTGCCCAGCTCAACGGGAACCCCAAGTGCAGAGGCCTTGCGCACACACCATCTGACAGTGCGGGTGTGAGGACGCGTCTTCCTCTGACGAGATGAGTGCTGGGGCGTGAGATACCCACACGCTCGCCTGACAAGGCAGGTGTCACGGAACATTTTTTGAACCATAGAAAGAACACTAAAGTACCATTTTACATTTACATTTATATCTTATACTACGGGTATCGCTGGGGTTTTCTGGTATTGAATAAACGATTTAAAAACCGACAAGTTTATAAATGAGAGTCTCCTTTATTCCGCTAGTGTTTCATTTGACAGTGATATATTAACTGAAAGCACTAAATCTCGTATGGATCACTCAGTAACATCGATGTGAAATAAGTATGTTGAAGACCTTGAGATTATCTCTCCTCGAACAATGGGAAAGTAATAATCAGATAAACGGGGAAAAAATTGTATATGTCGATTTATACACATTCCAATATTTCTTGTGACGTAGACTTGGAAAACAATGGACAATTAAAGAAGGCATTATTTTAAGATATGATCTGGAGGATAATGTTAGCATCAACTGCTGTGTAGAAAGGGCAGGGTGAAGATATAGCGAGGACGTGGTTCCTCACATCCCGTCATGCTACACTCCTCTGCTCTATTAAGATAACACCCATGCAGGAACATTCCTTGGTGGTGGTCCCTCGCTCTTCGCCGGCGACAACGATTTTCAGCGAACACTTTTATCAGCGAACAAGATTTCCGCAAGAGTGAAGTTATAACACGAAGTGGTTAATCTTCACTTCGTCGGTCATACGAAGTAATGAAACCGGAGAAGATTGCTTTTGAGAGTGTTATAATTAATAAGAAGATAATACTTAGATGTGAAATTCGCGCGAGACAACGAATAAAAAATATTAATTGTTATCGCTACACTTAAATTATCCAACAGTCGTATTCAATATTTTGTAATGGAATCTTTATCACATTCCCAGACACTTGTTTGTACAAGTGGAAGTTCGTGACACACTTTGATAGAAAGTATCTGAATATTTATTAAAATTAAAGTTACAATACCTTGGGTGGAACCGTTCCTTACATACAAATTCCAGTTGAAAACTGAACAACCTTCTCTCGAGACATAATAATCATCCAGGACACACTGAAACATCAACCTCTTTTCATTTATAACTTGTCTTCATAATTATCTTGATATTTTAATCAATAATAAAAAAATAAAAAAAAAAGCTCGTAATGTTTCAAGATGTTTCATACAGTCCGAGTGTTGACGGGAGGTCACGCTGAAGTGTGCAATAACTGACTTTCTCATTTACGATAGAGATGAGTGACCAACTGCATATAATCTAAATTAGTGTTTGAGAAACAGCTGAATAACGCAAACCTCTCCTAAAACGCACATGGAGGAAACATTTCACACACACACACATACACACACACACACACACACACACACATATACACACACACACACAACACACACACATACACACACACAAGCAGGCACAGCACCTACTGAAGGAGGAGCCTAACGGAAAGGAAGGGGACTAGACTTACGCTAGGTCCTATCAGTCCACCAAGCACGGCCGAGGAATGAAGGGGAAGAGCTGTTGGGAGCAGGGATAGCAGTAAGTGAGGGAAGGATAGAAGGTATAGAAGGTGACAGGTCCCATGCAGAGGCACGACCATGCCACCAAGAGTTACAGGAAAAATTAAGGGAGCCAATGGCCATGTACAAACTGGACCCAGAGACACGAGGGAAAGGCAGGAGAGCGAGGGTGGACAATGTGAATACGGCAGAAAAAAAGGAGATTGAAAAATCATCAAAGAAATAGGCGAGGACATATATAATAATAATAATAATAATAATAATAATAATAATAATAATAATAATAATAATAATAATAATAATAATAATAATAATAATAATAATAATAATAATAGTAATAATAATAATAATAATAATAATAATAATAATAAAAATAATAATAATAATATCTTTATTTATACAAGTACATGTACATGGTATTCAGGCTAGCTGACATCAATGACATACTACTATATAGAAAGCCGCTTGTTATGCTGAGCATTTCGGGAAATTAGCCAGTTTTCTCCCACACCAGTCGACTAACACCCAGGTACCCATTTAAAACTGATGGGTGAAAAGGAACATGGTCAGCAGGTGTCTTATGGAAACACGTCCCTAATGTTTTCCAGCCGTACCGGAGGAGATTCAAACCCCGAACTCAGTGTGAGCTGAGTGCGCTAGCGATCGAGCTAGCAAATTTTCAGAAAATAAGGGGGTGCTTGAAGGGAGAAATCAGCCGTTCAAACTGATTTTCAAGATAGAAATGATGCGGAACAGGATCCTCAAGAGAAACCACGGCTGAAATATTCATCAACATACAATAGGGTGTTCCTAGACAGCGACAGAACAAGAACAGAACAGCAGCAGCTTAGGGAGACGACACAGAAATGAAAGAGGCTAAAAAAGAGAAACAAGGACAGAGTCATCAGAGGACAATCAGAACAGGGCAGGGTAACAAGCGCAAGCACAGATCCATCCTCAGATTCCCAGGCAAACACTCTATCCCAACACACCACATAATTCACTTACAGCTCCACCCCACGCTATACTGTAGAATACCACAGGACACTGTCAGGTTCTACACCGCCACAGACCCCATCCCAGAACAGAGTGTTGGAGAGGAAACTGAAGGTATGGTACACCAACACTGATGGAATAACAAATAAAAGATAGGAGTGGCATGAAAGAATCAAAAGAGGCATCACCGGACAGCATAGCTCTCACAGAAACCAAGCTCATAGGAATCATAACAGACGCCATCTTTCCAACGGGATATCAGATTCTGAGGAAAGACAGAGGGAACAGACGGGGTGGAGGAGGGCACTGCTCATCAAAACCAATGTTTTTTTGATGAGCTGGAGAGATGAGATAGAGGAAAAGCAATAGACTACATAATAGGAACACTTCAGTCTAGAGGTCCCAAGGTGGTAATTGTAGTGATGTAAAACCCACCAGAGAACAGCAGTAGACGAAGGAAAGCATGGTGAGAGTAACAGAGATGGTTGACACTGGCTGAAGTGGCTGTGAATGGCTCATGCAAGCAGAGCAAAGTGGGTGGCTTCAATCCAAGGAAATTGACTGGCAGAACCTGGAGCCACATGGGGCCTGAAACGTGAGGGCTAAGATGATGGAGGTGGTACTAGAAAACCTCACGTACAAACACGTAAGGAACACTACCAGAGAGAGAAGAGAATGACCAGCAGGACTGGACCTAGTATTCACATGGAGTAGTGCAGATATGAGGACATCACATATGAAAGACCCTCAGCCAGTGACTATGTGGTTCTGAGCATCGAATACACAGTAGAGTTACAAGTGGAGAGGGAAGCAGGAAGGGCAGGACGAATGAAGCCAAACTACAAGAGAAGGGACTACACAGGCATGAAGAATTTTCTGCATGGGGTTCAGTGGGACAGAGAACTGGCAGGGAAGTCAGTAAATGAGATGATGGAATATAGACAACAATATGCAAGGAAGCTGAGGAGAGGTTCACGAAGGGTAACAGAAATGACGAGAAAGCCAGGATGAGCCCTTGGTTCACCCAAAGGTGTAGAGAGGCCAAAACCAAGTCCGCTAAATAATGGAAGAAGTATAGAAGGCAAGACCCAGGAGAATAAGGAGAGCAGTCGTAGAGCCAGAAATGAATATGCACAGGTAAAAGGGAGGCCCAACGACAATACGAAAATGACAAAGCAACGAAAGCCAATCCGACCAGAAGCTGTTGTACAGCCACATCAGGAGGAAAACAATAGTCAAGGTCCAGGTAATCAGGCTGAGGAAGAAAGGAGGAAGATCACAAGAAACGACCCCAAAGTATATGAGGAGCTCAACATAAGATTCACAGAAGGTAGGGTGGCCCGTAAAAGAATAACTTTCACCATCAATCACTCCATCACTGTCTTTCCACAGGTGTGCCTATACTACAGTTATAAAACTGAAACATTAACACACCTCCTTCAGAGTGCCGGCACTGTACTTCCATCTTCAGGACTCAAGGCTGGCCTGCATGTTTCCCGAATCCCTCATAAACATTACCTTGCTGGACACTCCAACAGCATATCTAGTCCTAAAACCATTTGTTTCTATTCACTCCTATCTAACACGCATGCTATGCTTAATGGAAGTCCAAGCCCCTTGCACACAAAACCTCCTTTACCCTCCTAGAACCTTTCCTAGGCCGACTCTCATCTCGCCTTCCCTCAACTACAGATTTATACACTCTCGAGTCATTCTATTTTGTTCCATCCTCTCTACATGTCCAAACCACCTCAACAACCCCTCCTCAGCCCTCTGAATAATAGTTTTGCAACTCCACTTCCTCCTAATTTCCAAACTACGAATTCTCTACATTATATTCACACCACACATTGCCCTCACACACGACATCTCTCATGTTTTAGAGTTTTTCTAAAGATAAACTTTCTTACTGTTTATTAATTAGCTTATTAATATATATATATATATATATATATATATATATATATATATATATATATATATATATATATATATATATATATATATATATATATGAATATATATATATATATATATATATATATATATATATATATATGATATATATATATATATATATATATATATATATATATATATATATATATATATATATATATATATATATATATAACATATATATATATAGGATGGGTCCCCCTTGGTGTAAATTGTGGGACCCATTGCCCGGAGAAGTGGAAAAAAAGCTTCGGAAGAATTTTAGTTTTTTTCTGAAGCCATTTGAATTTTCCCCTTCCCCTACCCCCATCTTTTATACAAACTTTATTTCAAGACAAAATAAAGGGGGAGTAAAACAACGTAACAACTCAGGTACTTCAAATACCCGTCCAATTTCCCCGGGCAGTGGGCCGCGTGCCCGAATACTGCGGCTTTCCCCTCGGGATCGAAACACTGAGTCTCTAAAAGAGGAAGCTGGTCCCCCTGGGGTCCGGTTTCTTGATGAGTTTTCCCACACAGCCCCGGAAACGTTAGAGCACCCCCTTCCCCATGCCCCATGGGCCCCCCCCTTTTGGGATAAGTTATAGCAAAGGGAAGGTCTTCATTTTGCGGGTCTTCGGGGTCTCCCTGTGGCTGGGCTCCACCCCCCGGCTGGAGGGGGGGCTGTCTCCCAAAGTGGCACCGGGTAGCCCCCGAAACTGCTTCCACCCTTTCCCAGGGGCTTGGCCCATCGATTTTTGATTTCCATCAGACCTCTGAACGGGGTTCCCGTTGAGCGGGGCAAGGGGCTGGGGGAGCTTCTCTTTATGATGTCTTGACTTCTGTCAACTACCCCCTTCTTTTTGACACACTAGACCAAAGTCCGTTGATCACCCGTCCCCCCGCCGCAAATAACTATGTTCGGTGGTATGGGGGCGGCTGGGAAGAGCAACCCAATCCGATGGCCTGTGGGTCGAGTGGGTCCCAAAAGGTTGGGAACAGCAAAAGGAAATCCCCTGGTGTGGTTTCCCCCAAAATTTTCCTTTTCCAAAAGGGTTGGTGAGTTGTTTAAATTTTTTCCCAATCTTTTTCCCCGGGGGACTTTTTTTTTTTGGGGGGCTGGTCTACTGGAGGAGTCTGCCAGGATGTCCCACTGCACTGCTGCTTCAATGAACTTGGGGTCTTGAGCTCCCACCACACCTCTCAAACGTTCGGGGAAATCATCTTGATAATCCCAGGGGGCCCAAAACCGATGCAGAAATGCAGGAAACGCCCTACCCCCTGCCACCCGTCCCCTCCCAGTCCCTGGGGGGGTTTCCCCTTTGGGACCCTCTAGTGACAGATTCAGTGCCCAAAGGTTGATCTCAGGTGTGCTCATACTCTATACTATATATATATATATATATATATATTTTTTTTTTTGGGCCTTGTTAAAAACTGGTAAATTTAGAAAGAACTCACAAATTAAGTCCTTTCTAAAATTTTCTCTTATATGTTTAAAGATATTTTTTTTTTCATTTATGTTAATGTAAAAATTTATAATTTTGTACCAAGGAAATTTTAAAATCCCTAACCTTATTACAACAAGCGAAATTTAATTTAGCCTAAAACAAATATATTTTAGATACGTTAAATTAATTTAATAATAAACAAACACAATGAAATATTTTTTTTTCAGAGAATGTTTTTTAAAATTTTGCAAAAAATTTTTCTTTTTCTTATAAAAGCCAAAACCCAAAGTTTTACCTAACCCAAAAAAAGAATATAATATATATATATATATATATATATATATATTATATATATATATAAAATATATATAATTATATATATATATATATATATATATATATATATATATATATATATATATATTTTTTTTTTTTTTTATTAACACTCGGCCTTTCCCCACCAAGGCGGGTCCCCGAAAAAAAAAACTTTCATCATCTTCACCCCATCACTGTCTTGCCAGAAGGGTGCTTTACACTACAGTTTAAAACTGAAAATTAACACCCCTCCTTCAGGTGCCGGCACTGTCCCATCTCCAGCTCAACCCGGCCCCCTTTTCCTGAATCCCTTAAAATTTTACTTTGCTCCCTCCAACACCCGTAAAGTTTAAAACCAAACCCCCATTCCTCCTTAAAAACGCTCACACATGCTTGCTGGAAGTCCAAGCCCCCCGCACACAAAACTTCCTTTCCCCCCCCCTCCAACCTTTCCCCAGGCCGACCCCCCCCCCGCCTTCCCCCCACTACAGTTTTTACCTCAAGTCATCTTTTCTTCCATTTTTCTCTGTCCAAACCCCTCAACAACCCTCCTCAGCTCCTGAACAATCGTTTTTTAATCCCCACCTCCTCTAATTTCCAAATCCGAAATTTTCCTTTTTCCACCACACAGACCTCAGTGACCCTCTCCACTGCCTCCAGCCTTTCCTCTTGAAAATTTACCCATGCTTCCCCCATATGACGTTGGTTAAAATATCTCCAAATTCCCCCCTTCTTCCCTGGCAAGGTTCTTTTTCTCCCAAAACTCCAAATGCTCCACTCACCCTTTTTTCCCCATCAATTCGTTATATTTTTGAATCCCCACATATCCCCTCCCAAATATCTGAATCATTCACCCCCTCCATACCCCTCCTCCCAAACTGATATCAATCTTTCGTCACCTATTCTTTTTTTTATCCTCATCACCCTTCTCTTTTCCATATTCACTTTCAATTTTTTCTTTACATAAAATTTATCCACCAACCTCTGCAGCTTTCTTCAGAATTCCCCCAAAACATGTTCAAAAAAACAACGTAAAATCCACTTTTATTTGCTTTTTATCTTTTCCCCAAAACCTTTGAAAACCCCCGCATTCACTTCTCTTACAACCCCATCTATTAAAAATTTAACAACCACGGGTCACACACTCCTTGTCTAAGGCCCATTTTACTGGGGTAGTCCCTTCCTCCTACACCTCTAACCAGCCTACTATCCCCATAAAAATTTTGCCAGTAACCTTTCCTTTCCATACACCTGCAACATCTCCACTTTCCCCCCATCACCCCATCCCGCCTTTTCCAAACCATAAATGCCAAACACTTTTCCTTTCCCAAAACGTTCACCTATTGTTCCTGTAAACACTTGGTCACACCCCCACCTTTCCTAAAGCCCCCCTTTTTAAAACTGCTATCCTGCTTTCTGTTTTACTCTTAATTTTTTAATAATAACCCCACCATACACTTTCCCTCCTCAACAGACTTATTCCCCTTTAATTTTTTCCTCTTTTTTTCCCCTTTTCCTTTATACAAAGGAACAAAACCTCTGAAACCCAGGTACCCCCCTCCCATACATTTATTAAATTGCACCAACCCCCAAATTTTATCCCCCCCCTGTTTTCTTTTATCTTTATCCCCTCAATCCCAGCGCCTTCCCCCCTTTTATTCTCCCCCTGCCTCACGAACTTCCCTACCCCACAACTGGCCTTCCACACTCCTCAAGATGTTATTCCTCCTTGCCCTACACAGTGCTTCCCCGTCTTTCAACTTTAACAATTCAAAATATTCTTCCATCTTCCCCCTACCTCTAACTTCCATTTAATAACTCTCCTCTCCTTTTTAACTGTCAAAAACCCTTTGTTCTCTAGGCCCTCAACTTTTAATCTCATTCCAAAAATTTTCTTATTTTCAACAAAATTTGTGATAACATTCACCCCTCTCTCATCTGCTCTCTTTTTACATTGCTTCACCACTCTTTTAACCCTCTTTTTTCTCCATATACTCTTCCCCCCCTTGCATCACTTCTCTTTGTAAAAACCTCTCATATGCTAACTTTTTCCCCACTACCCCTTTCATTCATTCCCCCAAAACCCCCTTCCCTCCTGCCCCCCTCGCCTGTAACCCAAAATTCTGCGGAAAACCCCTTCACTTTTTAAATCTACCCCTCATTTTGACCCCATTGCCTACACCTCACTAACCCCTCTATCCTCCCAAAAGTTGTTTTTATCTTACCCAACTGCCTCCTCTTTTGGGTTTTTAAAACCCTTTACCTCTCTTTTACTTACTGATTCTTTTTGTATCCCCTCCCCTTTTTCTCCCCCTGTAGCTTAACTAAAAAGTGATCTGATATATCTGTGCCCCCCTTTTAAACATGTACATCCTGAAATCATAACATCTTTTATCTCAATACATAGTCCCAAAAAACTACTGTCATTTCGCCCTCATCTATTTTTCTTATTTATCCTCTTTTTCTTAAAAAATTTTTATATAACTAAACCCCTTTCTATACAAAAACAATCAAAAAGGGTCCATTATCATTTACCCGGCACCCCCCAAATTCCTACTCACCCTCTATGTTTCTCCCCCTTTGCATTTTGGTCCCCCACCCCAAAATTTTTCCCCCTCATTTGGTTCAAAGTTCCCCAACATTCGCCATCTCCCAAATCTCTCTCCTTCCCCATTCTCTTCTCCCGGTGCATACACGCTTATTTGACCCACTTTTTTTATCCGACCCATTTTAATCCCTAATCTTATTTTTATATTCCCCCTTTTCCTTCCATAACGATCCTTCAACATTATTGCTACCCCCTTTCCCTTTGCTCTAACTCTCGATACTCCTGACAATCCCCTTTTTTCTCCCCCCGAAACTCCCCCCCCCTTCAGCTTTGTTTTCCTTAGGGCCCGGACCCAACTTCTTTTCATTCATAACATCGGCAATCATTTTTTCTCTTGTCTTATATCATCTATATATATATATAT
>WNWK01037416.1:0-18520 GCA_009830355.1 Cherax destructor | reverse complement strand
CCCAGGCGATCCAGATTCCACGGCAAACTACACCACCGCCAAGGACCTCAACGGAATTGGATGGACTACGATACCCTTCCCCTACCTAGGAACTAGAATGCCTGAGGAGAGAAGCTCCCAGGGTAAAACTGGGAAGGAAATAAGGGAGGGATGAGGAGGAGGAGGAGGAAAGGGAAAAGGGAGGATGGGGGAGATGGGAAAAGGGAGGGGGGATTGGGGGGTAATTAGGTTCGGTCTGAGGAAGAAGACCAAAAGGTCCAATTCCTCAGACCGATAGCCTCTTTACCACGTCAAGGAGCCCCCCTTAAAGAGGTGTGTATGCAATAATAATAATAATAATAATAATAATAACAATTAAATCTGCTCCTCCCACTAGTAGGTGAGAGAAGTTTTCAGAATACTGTTGGTAATTTAGACACTCGCTTTCCGACAAGGCTCGTCGACACCGGTTTCGGCTGTTCAGGACAAAGAGCCCTGCAAGCCTACCCGTGTAGCTGGGCTTGTCCCAACCCTAGACGTCCTAATTTTAAAATTCTATAGGCCCAAATACTTTCTGTATTTTGAGAAAGAAAAATGCGTGTGGCTATGTTCTTGGTATGAGTGTGAAATGCTCATGTTAAGATAAGATTTGTTTGTATTTTTAATCCAGGAGGGGGAGGGGAGGGTCAGTCACCCAAGATAGCAAAAGACAGTCAGTGCGTCATCGATGACTGTCTGTATTATTTCCATTGTGGTCCTTCAATCTTGTCCCCCAGGATGCCACCCACACCATTCCACTAACACCGAGGCACCTGCTCGCTGCTAAATGAACAGGGTCAGCAGGTGTAAGGAAACAAGCCCAGGGTTTCCACTCGACCGGGGACTGAACCACGGACAGCCAGTGTGTTAGGCGATTGTGTTGCCTACGAGGCCACGGTACCTGCTCTGATATTTCACATAACTGAAAATTGGAGAAGAAAATACTTAGACAGTTTCACGGGGAATCCCAAATATTTTCCTGGATCCCAATTTATTTCCTTCTATCGGGCTATGATTTTTTTTCCTTTGTCATTAGGGGCTATACTTGCCTGGTTTAGTGGTCGTTACTGTACTGGTTGAGAGTCAGTGATGATGGCATTGTTGCTTAGCCTGGGTAGTGATGGTAAAGGTTGTATCAGTGGTGGAGATGCATTTTGTTTAGCCTAGGTAGTGATAGTGAAGGTTGTATCAGTGGTGGAGATGCATTTTGTTTAGCCTAGGTAGTGATAGTGAAGGTTGTATCAGTGGTGGAGATGCATTTTGTTTAGCCTAGGTAGTGATAGTGAAGGTTGTATCAGTGGTGGAGATGCATTTTGTTTAGCCTAGGTAGTGATGGTGAAGGTTTTATCAGTGGTGGAGATGCATTTTGTTTAGCCTAGGTAGTGATGGTGAAGGTTTTATCAGTGGTGGAGATGCATTTTGTTTAGCCTAGGTAGTGATGGTGAAGGTTTTATCAGTGGTGGAGATGCATTTTGTTTAGCCTAGGTAGTGATGGTGAAGGTTGTATCAGTGGTGGAGATGCATTTTGTTTAGCCTAGGTAGTGATGGTGAAGGTTGTACCAGTGGTGGAGATACATTTTGTTTAGCCTAGGTAGTGATGGTGAAGGTTGTACCAGTGGTGGAGATGCTGTTCTCACACAGTGACCAACAGTTCTCTGAGTGTGTGCATCAACAATTATATAATGTTTGTGAACTCTAAGCGTGGACATATTCCATCTTATTAAATGGAATTTCATAATAGAACATTGTACATGTGTCTTACAAGTGACACCAAGAAGTACCAGGGAGTGATGTACTGAATACTTAAGGTATACTTGTCGTAGAACAGTGTGAATGCTAGGGATACTTCACATATATTCTTGGCATCACAGGGAGAGTTATACCTTTCCTTCGGCAGGACCGTGTGAGTGTTGTGGGGAATACTGAACACAGCAAAGACTGGGAACCCAGTTTAATAAAAGAGTGGAAATAAAAATAATCATTCTTGAGTTCTCGTTTCGTGTTCCGTTTAAATGTGGTTCCACAACTTCCAGGTTGTTTACTGTCAATTGCGGTTAGTTAGGTAAATATATAAGGTTCTATATCGGTCGACAACACTGAGTTGAAGAAGAGTTGATGTGTTTTGCTATACCAAAAGAATAATATGGAGAGGATTTCCCAAGAAAGACAAGCAGTGTGGTATGTTAGAAGGGAAAAATTCTGTGAGATCGGGTTTGTGAGATTATTTAGTCCAATTTGTGAGGCCTATTTGTGAGATGTACTCTGTGAGTAAATACTATAATCTCACAGACCCGACCTCACAGAAATGTTCGCAATATTAATATACACCACACAGGGTGGCTTTCTTGGGAAATCCTTACAATATTATTCTTTTGGGTTAGTAAAGAAAATCATCTTTTCTTCAACTCATTGTTTTGGCCGACATGGATCTTGATATATTTAGCTAACAACTACATTTTATTTATTCGCAATTGTTAGCCAACAACTTGGAAGTTGTGGAACCACATTAAAACATAACATGAAACTGGAACTCAATAATATTTATTTTTATTTTCACTCTTTTATTAAAATGGGTTTCCAGCCTTTCCTGTGTTTAGTATTCCCCACAACACTCGCACGGTCCTGCCGCAGGAAAGGTATAACTCTCCCTGTGATGCCAGGATATTATGTGAAGTATATAGCAAGAGTATCCCTAGCAGGCAAATATACGACAAATATACCTGAAGTATTCATTACATCACTAGCTGGTACTTCTGAATGTGACTTGTAAGTCACATGTACAATGTTCTGTTATCAAATTCCATTTAATAAGATGGAATATGTCCACGCTGAGAGTTCACAAACGCTCTATAACTGTTGATGTTCACGAAGAGAGAACTGCTGGTCACAGTGTGAGAACTGCTGGTCACAGTGTGAGAACTGCTGGTCACAGTGAGAATTGACACTACCTTCACCACCACTTTCTAGGGCCACAGGCTAACCAACACAAACACCACCACTAGTACAACCTTCACCACCACTACCCAGGCTACCCAACACGAACATCACCACCACTGGTACAACCTTCACCACCACTACCCAGGCTACCCAACACGAACATCACCACCACTGGTACAAACTTCACCACCACTACCCAGGCTACCCAACACGAACATCTCCACCACTGGTACAAACTTCACCACCACTACCCAGGCTACCCAACACGAACATCACCACCACTGGTACAACCTTCACCACCACTACCCAGGCTACCCAACACGAACATCTCCACCACTGGTACAACCTTCACCACCACTACCCAGACTACCCAACACGAACATCACCACCACTGGTACAACCTTCACCACCACTACCCAGACTACCCAACACGAACATCACCACCACTGGTACAAACTTCACCACCAGTACCCAGACTACCCAACACGAACATCACCACCACTGGTACAACCTTCACCACCACTACCCAGGCTACCCAACACGAACATCACCACCACTGGTACAAACTTCACCACCAGTACCTATGCTAAGGAACATGGCCATCACCACTGACTCTCAACCACTACCGTAACAACCAATAAACCAAGCAGTTATAACTCCTAATTAGACATGCACTTTAAAAGATAGAAAATCCTGCTTTTGTTAATTATCACTTTTGTTAATTATCACTTTTGTTTCTCAAAGAGAAAGAGAAGAGACAAAATATAAATGAGAAGTGGAATATGTAAAAAAAAAAAAAGATAAATATCTTTTCCAATTGTAGCGATGATCAGTTGGATTATTTTTCTTAAAATAGATTTTAACAAATGTAATGGTAGATTGTTCTTGTAGTTGCTGTGGTCAGTGTTTTGTTGTTGTGGTCAGTGTTGTTGATGTGGTCAGTGTTGTTGTTGTTGCTGTAGTCAGTGTTGTTGTTGCTGTGGTCAGTGATTTGTTGCTGTGGTCAGAGGTGTTGTTGCTGTGGTCAGTGTTGTTGATGTGGTCAGTGTTGTTGCTGTGGTCAGTGTTGTTGTTGCTGTAGTCAGTGTTGTTGTTGCTGTAGTCAGTGTTGTTGTTGCTGTAGTCAGTGTTGTTGTTGCTGTAGTCAGTGTTGTTGTTGCTGTAGTCAGTGTTGTTGTTGCTGTAGTCAGTGTTGTTGTTGCTGTAGTCAGTGTTGTTGTTGCTGTAGTCAGTGTTGTTGTTGCTGTAGTCATTGTTGTTGTTGTATTCAGTGTTGTTGTTGCTGTAGTAAGTGTTGTTGTTGTATTCAGTGTTGTTGTTGCTGTAGTCAGTGTTGTTGTTGTATTCAGTGTTGTTGTTGCTGTAGTCAGTGTTGTTGTTGCTGTGGTCAGTGTTGTTGTTGCTGTGGTCAGTGTTGTTGTATTCAGTGTTATTGTTGCTGTAGTCAGTGTTGTTGTTGCTGTAGTCAGTGTTGTTGTATTCAGTGTTGTTGTTGCTGTAGTCAGTGTTGTTGTTGCTGTGGTCAGTGTTGTTGTTGTATTCAGTGTTGTTGTTGCTGTGGTCAGTGTTGTTGTATTCAGTGTTGTTGTTGCTGTGGTCAGTGTTGTTGTTGTATTCAGTGTTGTTGTTGCTGTAGTCAGTGTTGTTGTTGCTATGGTCAGTGTTGTTATGTTAAGTAAAAGGACACAAATGCAACTAATGTGACATTTTATTGTGGCAACGTTTCGCTCTCCAGGAGCTTTGTCAAGCCGTTACCTGGAGAGCGAAACGTTGCCACAATAAAATGTCACATTAGTTGCATTTGTGTCCTTTTACTTAACATATTGTCGGTAATTCTACCAATATTATTACAGTCAGTGTTGTTGTTGCTGTGGTCAGTGTTGTTGCTGTGGTCAGTGTTTTTGTTGCTGTGGTCAGTGTTGTTGTTGTGGTCAATGTTGTTGCTGTGGTCAGTGTTTTTGTTGCTGTGGTCAGTGTTGTTGTTGTGGTCAGTGTTGTTGCTGTGGTCAGTGTTGTTGCTGTGGTCAGTGTTGTTGCTGTGGTCAGTGTTGTTGCTGTGGTCAGTGTTTTTGTTGCTGTGGTCAGTGTTGTTGTTGCTGTGGGCAGTGTTGTTGTTGTTCTTGTCAGTGTTTTTGCTGTTTTCAGTGTTGTTGTTGCTGTGGTCAGTGTTGTTGTTGTAGTCAGTGTTGTTGCTGTGGTCAGTGTTGTTGTTGCTGTGGTCAGTGTTGTTGTTGTTGCTGTGGTCAGTGTTGTTGTTTCTGTGGTCAGTGTTGTTGTTGCTGTGGTCAGTGTTGTTGCTGTAGTCTGTGCTGTTGCTGTAGTCTGTGCTGTTGCTGTGGTTAGTGTTGTTGCTCTGATCAGTGCTGTCGCTCTGGTCAGTGTTGTTGTTGCTGTCGTGAGTGTTTTTGCTGCAGTCACTACTGTTGCTGTGTCTAGTGTTGTTGCTGTCGTCAGTGTTGTTCTTGTGGTCAGTGTTGTCTATCCAAGGGTTGTTGCGTGCTGCTGCGCGGATGATTTCTGTGGTTAACGATCTGCCGTCTCTTGCAGATACTAGACAGGCGTTGAAAGTAGAAGCAGATCACGAAACGGGTGAATCAATCGTATTATTATGATTTCGTGAGCCAAATAAAATCAGGTTACGCCATGGTATAAACCTTGGTAATAGATGCCGGCAAGTTGGTTTAGATAAACACGTAAGCAAACACTAGGACAAATAACAAACAAAGGCACAATACCGTGACTGGAACAATACACACACAACCCGCACATATAAAAAAGAGAGGAGCTTACGACGACGATTCGGTCCGACTTGGACCATTTACAAAGTCACACTAGAACAAATTTATTACAAAACGTTTCGATCCTGTAACCTTAATCACTTTTAAAATACAAAGGTTAAAAAGTCGATATATATAGGCGGAGAGTGAGGTGTGAGTACCGCATGGTGACCTGAGGTGTGAGTACCGCATGGTGACCTGAGGTGTGAGTACCGTATGGTGAATTCGGGTTTCTAAGTTTTCGGAACTTCCACCTACCTGCGTGAGAAGGTCTGTGAAATTAATGGCAGCGTGTAAACTAGCAGGTTTCCGGGTGTGAGATAAGGTCTTGCTTGCAGAAGATTTGAATGTCACCAGGACGTCATCGCAATTGATAAGGTTGCTAGTGGAGTGTTCAGCTGCTTGCAGGAGGTCGAAACTGTTCTCTGTGGGAGTCAAATGTAACTCACCACGGCCAGTGAGTGAGCCAATAGCGCCACTCTTGACGAGGGTCCGATATGAAGGTTGTACCAGTGGTGAATATGTTCGTGTTGGCTAGCCTGGACAGTGGTGGTGATGGTTGTACCAGTGGTGGAGATGATCGTGTTGGCTAGCCTGGACAGTGGTGGTGATGGTTGTACCAGTGGTGGAGATGATCGTGTTGGCTAGCCTGGATGGTGGTGGTGATGGTTGTACCAGTGGTGGAGATGATCGTGTTGGCTAGCCTGGACAGTGGTGGTGATGGTTGTACCAGTGGTGGAGATGTTCGTGTTGGCTAGCCTGGATAGTGGTGGTGATGGTTGTACCAGTGGTGGAGATGTTCATGTTGGCTAGCCTGGATGGTGGTGGTGATGGTTGTACAAGTGGTGGAGATGATCGTGTTGGCTAGCCTGGACAGTGGTGGTGAAGGTTGTACCAGTGGAGGAGATGTTCGTGCTGGTGTGGGTCGCATCCTGGGACAAAACTGACCTAATGTGCCCGAAATGCTCTGCATAACAAGCGGCTTTCTATATAGTAGTATGTCATTGATGTCACCTAGGCCTGTATACTTGTACATGTACTTGTAGTAAATAAATATAATATTATTATTATTATTATTACATACTGTGACATTTACCTTCCTCGCATACAGACACTTTTTCTCAGTACAGACGCACTTCAAGATATACTAATCAAAATATATACAAAGTTGAGTGTACTAAATATATATCTGGTACTTCTACCAAATTATTTAAAATACTCCAATACGTTACTATAAATTATGTGAATTTTAATCCTAAGTGTACTGAATGTTCCAGAAAAATTATTATTTTTGTAAAATATCCAGAATTAATGGTTTTCCCAAAATTTTTATATTAACTGTTTAAGTTTAAGAATGTTAATGTTATTTTCTATATGTACTTACTTTGTCTTTTGAAAAAAAATAGGTAATATAATGTGTAATATATTTTTAAGGTTATCTTAAATTTTAAGACTGTGCGTCTGTCGCCTCAATTTCTTTAAATGTTGATGTAAATCATTATGGACTATGTTTGCTAATGAAATGAATATTATGTTGGGTTTCTTCACAGATAATATTTATTTCTAAACATTCTTCCTATATTTTCTAATACTGTAAATTCTGTAAGTCTATAAAAGGTTGTAAATTCTTGCTATTCCTCAACGAAATATTTTATATTTGTTGTCATGTTCGTGCAAAATATCGTAAGATGATTTCTTAAAGTTTTATATGAAGCAATAACTAAAAATCAAAATACATTAATGCACTTTGCTTTTAATATATCAGATTCTGAGGCTGCAACAACTTATTACGAAATGTGTGAGAGTTAACCAGTGTGATTTTTATAGAAGTGTTAGGAAATTAAGTGCATAAAATATCTAATGTTTTGAATTATTTCTTATTCGACAATTTGACTGCGTAAATTTTCCCTCACAAGTAAGAACGTTTGCGGTACAAGAAGACTTGATACCTTAGCGAGGAGTTTATTTTCTGCTGATGCCACGACTTCTCTCCCCACCAGTTGGACAAATAACAGTACTTCTCTCCCCACCAGTTGGACAGATAACAGTGGAACTCGCCATCAAAACCATCAATATTTCACAGTTATTTAAGAATTCCTATTAGTTTATTTTCTGTATAAATTTGTAAACATTTTAATAAAAAAATATTAACCAATAGATTAACGAATGCATTAACCTATGTTCAATGTATACAACAAATGTCTTTGGTGAAAAATACTTATAAAAATGTCATTCCACAAAACAAAAACATATTCCCACTTTGGATGAAAAGTTCTAATGACAGACTGTGCCATGTTACGTAAAATTCGTGTATATTTAAAACTCCATATACAATATTGATTTAATAAATATCCCTGAAATTTTTTGGTCTGCCTTCGAATGAAATAGAGTAAAATAATGATTTTTTTTTCAGTTTAACGTTCAAATAATATTTTAATAAATGAAATAATAAGTGTATATTTTTCGCTTACCTCCATGAAGCGTCTCTAGTGCCTTGTATATGTGTGTGAAACTAATGTTAAAGAAAGTCCGAAAAAATAATTTGGGAAAAGTGATGTCTTTTACGGTGAAAATACTAATGAATACAGAAATTTTGTTATTCCACAGAGAATAAAAAGGCACAATAATGCGACCGGAGCAATACACAAATATCCCAATGAACGAGTTATTTGTGTATTATTCCAAAGAAAGGAAAAAAAAAACATGACTTTTACCAGTGCTACGTTACCCTGTCCAGTCATAAACCCACGATAATGTATCTTAACCTGACCGAACTCTTACTTGGTCAGAGTGACAGTAAAGTTGTACTTGGCAAGACTTACGAGCAGACACGGTAAGTGCTGCTTCCACTCCTCACTGTAAGTAACCAGGGTAGAGGATGGCCATCACGTAAGGTGACAACATTCACTTTGCTGTAGCTACAATCAGGGTTAAGTACATGTATACCCGGTGATGCCCATCAACTTTTACTTATTTCAATAAGTCATGTGGTAAAAGAAAATCAACTCCCTCTTTCGAAGATTATTGTATAACAGGATTCATTATATATGGTGATTGCTTAATACACTCTCATTCCTTAACAATTCGCAAACGATCGAACTTTTAACAAATATTATTTCTCAGTCCACAGCAGGATTCGAACCTGCACACCCTGCATCTAAGTACACAGTGAAGAAAGTATTGTGTTCTTTGATACAGAGAGCAGGTTCGAATCCTGCTGTTCACTAAAGATAAGTTATTACAAACACAGGTATAGTATGGGCTGCGACCTGGTCGTAATGGGGGTTCAAAGAGGAGCAAACAAAACTCAACAGTAGTATATGACTTGTACTTCCTTCACCAAATATAATTTGCTAAATATATATATGTACACTTATGTACACTATGTACAGAGGTTGAATAGTAAGTGTACGAAACGGTGACAACAGATGGCAGAAGCCACAGAGAGTGCACCGTAATCAACTAGCAGCTCGGGCAAGTCTGTCAATTCGCTGGGCTCAAGTGAACCACGTTGCTTCACCTTTGGCGTACTTGCCAGTGATTGGTCAATGAACCAATGATTTAACGACGTGTACCCTACTGGTCGTTAAATCCTTAGCACCAGGTTTGCTGGTTGGGAGGCAGCCTGTATGGGAGTGTGACATACACAGAATAAAATGTAACATACTCGTAGCATACCACTTAATGCTTGTTAGATGCAACTTCTTGAACATTAACATGGTGAACAGTGTAACACCATGCACATCACGAAATAAAGTGTAATCTAGTAGTAGAGATTTAACATCAGCAATTTTTTCAGTTGACAGACGTTCTGGGAACTTGTCTAGAGACTCCAAAGTGACAGAGTTCTCTAGATGTAACTCTGTCATTCTAGTAATGTCAGGTAATACTACATGATTATCAGCTTGTAAGGGAAGAACTGAAGTGGTAGGAAGTGCGTTACTATATCCTGTCTTAAGTTGACTGACGTGATAAACATGAACCAACTTTTCTCTTAACAGGACGACGAACTTAGCAATTCACATCACTTGATTTGTTAACCACTTCTAAGGGTCTGACAAGCCTTGCTTGTAAACCACGTCCCGGTACAAATGTTTGTACTATTATCTTGCCTCCATCCTGGAACGATTAAGAAACAACTGTTTTATCATAATGCTCCTTCATCTTTTTCTTAGTACCTTCTAAAATATTTACTGTTAACTCAGGCGAACTTAAGAAGCTGCTGCAAGAAAGCAGTAGTGATTACTAGAAGTTATTTTCCCACCAAACCTCCTCCAAGACTAAGACCACAAACTCTATGTCCATATATGAGTTCAAAGGGACTTTCTAGTTCACTTTACCTGAGAGCGAACAATAATAATGACAATCCTTCATCCCAATCTCTTGAGATTTACATGCAGTAGGTCTGCATCATAGACTTCAAAGTGTGGTGGTAGCGTTACAACGCTCTTTGAGACTTTGGGTGATAACTGCTAGAATGAAATGATTCCTAGGGGAAATTAGACACCTCGAACGTTTTTTGAGAAGAAATTAGATCCACGATCGTACCGATGCACCAAATATAAAACAAGAGTTGATCTTTCTCATTGAGATAAAATAGTTGACGAATCAATTGTGACGAGTAAGTACCGGTTACCCAGCTTCCTTCTAGGAAGTGAACCAATGCAATCAATAATAAGTAGAGACAAAGGTTCTTCAAATGCTGGTATGGACACGAGAGGCGCTACTTTTGAAGACTTCCTAATCACCTGACAAGTGGGGCGAAGTCACCAACTGTTTCCTCTTCGTCCATATAAATGATTTAGGCCATTCAAAGTACCCAGGTTTCAAAGCAGCTAGGTTTCAATGTACCCAGGTTTCAAAGCACCCAGTCTTCAAAGCACCCAGGGTTCAAAGTATTCAGGTTTCAAAGCAGCTAGGTTTCAAAATACCCAGGTTTCCAAGCACCCAAGTTTCAAATCACCCAGGTTTCAAAGCACCCAGGTTTTAAAGCACCTTTTTCTGCACCTATGCCATCACATATGTCTCAACATTCAAGAATAATAAGGTCGGATTATTACAGTGAGCCTCAAGAACATAATTTTCCTGGCTGAAATAATCTACTACCAAGGGTTCCATATGATGTACCCTTGTGGGTTTAACGCTTGGTTTTGATTATAATAATAATCAATATGTCAGATTTTCCTATAGTATCACTTGCAATCATTTTCATCAGAAATTCCAGTCATAATATCCAGAATAACAACTGATACCCACATAATTTTTTTGAAGAAGTATCTTACAATCAAGAGCCTTCTACAAGCATATCATTACTGATGTATGTGTTATGCGGCACAGATAGTATGTTATCTTTCATTAAAGTCAAAAACGCACTTGCTCACGATAACAGGTTATGTCCTGTACACTTGTATGGTCCAGGCCAATCTTATCGTTTGTATAAAAATTAATCATAATAGAGGGCATATTATTATTATTGGCTGATATGTCATATTGCATTCACCTCAGTTGTTCAGTAACATGCAGGAGGAAAGGTGATTTCTGGATGTGAAATAACTCCCACTGGTGCAATGCTATGAGACCTAAACCCTTGATGTCCTAGTTTATGTTGAGAAGTCTTGTGGGAGAGTATATACAGGCGACGACAGGCGCACGTTCCTCTTTGGTATGCCTCACTAGAGCATAGCAATACACTCTTATATGCCCTCGCTGTTAACTGTTAGAACATCTAAGGTTTCTCGTTCCTGTTCCATTACTATGTTTCCAGAGACTGACTTAGAAGTTTTAGAAACCTCTGCAGGTTGTATAATGGAAGGTGGAGTACGATCCTGTTATGAGTATATGAGAAGAAGAATTTTGTTACAATTTATTATATATTGTATTTATGTATGTGATATGCCATAATTTGTATACTAATATTTTATATTAGTTGCTTTTTACACATGACAGCTGATATGTAAATTGTCAGGCATAAAATATATTTATTACACTTATTAAAATGTTCAATGCATATTATATTATAATTTAAGCTTGTGGCTTTTAGAGTAAGTGTGGCATGAAAGTTGATTACCAATAAAGATAATATTTTCTTTATTTAGGCATCATTACGAACTTTGGCATATTTATGTGATCTCAAAATGCTATACTTGTTCATGTTTGTTTTTAAAATGAATATTTCAAAAATAATATTTTTACCCTCTCCTGAAACTTAATACGACTGGCTCAAGTTTTCAACTGGCTGACCAAGAAGCACTCTGGTGTAGTAATGAGTGTGTTAGTCTTCTCAGACAGTAGGCACTGAGGTAGGAGGAAGTGCTCTGGGAGTTTCAGAAAAAGCCGGGATCCAAATTATTTGTGTGTGTGAATTAATTGCAATAAGGTTTAGCCAAATTACTCTTCACATTGGCCACCCAGCTCTTGACGGGTGCGGGTGTGCTGTTCCCTGGGCTGCCACCTAGCGGTGATCAACGACAACTTCATTTTCTGTAAACATGGCGACGGCGAGCAGACGCAGGATTAACAGTCTGTATAGATATGGTGACTGGGGCTTTGCAACCGGCTACTGCGGCTACAGTTCTGCCAAACATATTAAGAGACGTTTATAATTTGGAGACTGCAGATTTGTATGGCGTGGCGCTCAACGGCGTTAATAGAGTCTTTGTAAAACTCTTAACGGCTGAGGTGTACGAAAGGACTGTCGACCGCCATCAAGACAGAGTCTATACGGTGCATTCTGGCCTACAAGTACGACTGAAGGACGTGTCGCATACTTACACTTGGATCAGGGTTAAGAATGTGCCGTTTGAATCGGACTCGGTGGACATCAGCCAAGTATTTGGAGCTTACAGCATTGTGCATGCTGCCATGCCCGGGAAGTGGAGCGAGGGTCCGATGGTGGGCATTTTTGAGGGGACATACTCACTGATAATGACATTACGCAGGCCGATTCCATCTTACGTCATACTGCCAGAATTTAGGACTCAGCTATACGTGACGTACATGGGACAGCGAAGGACCTGCAGGTTGTGCGGGGTATACGAGCATGTGGCTGCTGACTGCATGCGGAGGACGGGACAACGGGTGGATACTGGACGACGAGACCTGGAAGTAAGGATGCACGAGGTTGTGCAGGATCCGGTGGACGCTAAGGAGGCCGGAACTAGATTATGGAGCGAGATTGTTGATGGATCGCAGGTGTGTCATACGTTGCCAAAGGTGTCTGTACAGGAGGCTGCTGCTGGTGGCGAGATGCACCCAGGCAACGGCGAGGATTCCCTTTGGAGGAGGTATTACGGGAGATATTGGACGACCCGTTGCCAGTACTTAGTGTGGAGGCATGTGAAGGTTTGGATGCGGCAGTGAGTGTGGTGGATGAGTTGGTGAGTAGCAGTGTTGAGCAGCAGTCTTTAGTCAAAGAGCATGTATCGGTTGAGGTGCATCGGCAAGAGAGCGACGAGAGGGATGATAGTATGGAAGCGGGGCCTGGATCGAGGAAGCGGTCGGGCACAGTGAGTGATAGTGAAGATGTATTGACCCCAGCACAGAGGACAGGTAAAAAGTCGATGGTGGAGGTGGCGAGAAAGGACCTGGGAGTTTTGCATGATAGAGAAAAGGTCAAGGGTGGGAGGCAGTTGAGTAAAACAGGAGGTAAAGGGAAGGCGGGTCTCGCAGCCTCCACAGCGGCCGAAGGGCAAACCCTCACAATTGTTTTCAAGTGTCTAACATTAAACGTAAATGGTCTGCGGGAGGAAATTAAAAGGGCATGGGTAGAATGCACATTGAGGAGGTATGGTGTGAATGTAGTCTTTTACAAGAACATAATTTTCGTGTGGAAGCGAGTTGCAGTTGAAGGGATATAAGGTGTATGCTGGTTCATCGGGAAATTAAAGGGTGGGGTGGCGGTAGCAGTCGCAGACTCTAGCCCTTTTAAATTATATGCTTGGGAAGAGTGTGGGGGGGTCGGATAGTGAGGGTAGAGGGGGAGTGGGGTGGAGTGCGGGTATGTTTCATGGGTGTATACATGCCGGCAGAACATTCAAGGAAGGTGAAGGTGGAATTTGTAAGGGATGTAATGATATATGCTTTCAGGGGTTTACCTGGGGTGTCGATAGTTGGGGGGGATTTTAACTGCATAATTCGGGAGAGGGATGTTGAGCCTAGGGGGGGCGGGTGTGTGTTGGTTGAACTGAGGGATTTATTAAGAAGTGCGGGGTTGGGGGATGTAGTTGGGGTAGGGGGTTCCGGGGAGCATACTTTTGTTAGGAGGGGTTATGGGGCTAGGTTAGATAGGATTTATGTTTCCGGGTCTGTTGTGGTGGGTAGGATTAGTTATTTGGATGTGGGTTTTTCTGATCACAGGGGGGTGTTGGCTGAGGTAGATTGGTCAGGAGTAGCTAAGTGGTATAGGGATATTGGAAATTGAATGTTAGGTTGTTATCGGGTGAGGATAAAAGGGTTGAGTTTGCTGGATGGTGGGGTAGGTTATGGGAACGAGGGCGTCGGGAGGAAGATTTGGTGGGTTGGTGGGTGACGGTGGGAAAACCACGCATACGAATGTTTTATCAGAGATTGGGAAAGGAGGAGGCGGAATGGCGATATGGGATGCAACAATATTTAGAAGGCCTGCTACAGAGTTGTTATGTAAGAGGGGGATATGCAGTTACGGGGGAGATTAGGGAATTGAAGAATAGGTTGATAGAAATACAGAATGAGAGGTTTGGGGCGTGTAGGATGAAGGCGGGTATAGATGATGTTTTGTGGGGGGATAAACCCTCAAAATATGTTAGGTCAATGTAGAGTGCGTAGGGAGAGAAGGACAATGGAATATGTGGAAGTAGAGGAAAGTGCAGATGGTTATGAGCCGGGAATGAATATTAGAGGAACAGAGGCGATAGGGGTGTACGTGGACAAGTGGTTTCAGAGGTACCTGAGTAGTGTGGATGTGGAGTTGAAGGCTTGTAATATTCTTACAGAGGGTATTGTGGGGAGGTTAGAGGAGGGGGATAGGGAGGGTATGTGGGGGGTAATCAGCGAAGAGGAGGTATGGGAGGCAGTGAGTGGGCTTAGTAAAGGCAAAGCTCCTGGAATAGATGGGTTGGCAAATGAGTTTTATAGGGAACACTGGGATAGTATGAGAGGTTGTGTGGTGGAAGTGATGAATCGGATGAAGAGGGATAGGAGAATGGGGAAAGGGATGGGTGTAATGGTCTTGGTGAAAAAGGGAAAGGTAGGTAATATGTTGAGTAATTACAGGCCACTGATGCTCATGAATGCAGACTATAAGATCTTTGCAAAAATATTGGGAAATAGATTGAAAAGGGTGCTTGAGAAGGTGATTGCAGGGGGGCAGGGGGATCCCGGGTAGAGGGGTGCTTAAGGGACATGAGAGGATTAAGGGTTTTTTAGATAGTGGTAGGGGGGGGGAGGCATCTTAGCTTTGGACTGGAAAGGGGCATATGACAGTGTGGAATGTGAGGTGTTGTTTGAGGTGATGAGAAGACAGGGTTTTGGGGAGGAGGTAGTGGATTGGGTTCGGGCATTATATGTAGGTGCTTGCGTTAGAATACAGGTGAATGGCAGGCTTGGGGGTGTGGTGGAGATGGATAGGGGTCTGCGACAGGGTTGTCCCCTGTCACAGATTCTCTTTGCATGCGTGCAAGATCCATTCTATAGATTAGTGGATGGTGGGGTACAGGGAGGGGGGGGCGGCGGGATAGAGGGTGTCGTGGGTTATGTTGATGACACCACGGTGCTATTAGAGAATGTGGTTGGTTTGGAGACGGTTCGGAGGTGTTTACGGACTTTTTGCCACTGGGATGAGTGTGAATGGTGCGAAGTCGAAAATGTTGGAGGTAGGATCCTGGGTGGGGGGGAGCTTGGGTCAGGGGTATGGGTGGTTCGTGGTGGATAGCATCACTATCTGTGGAATTGTATACATGAGGGATAGGAATCAGACGAGAGAGGTGAATTCAGGTCGAGTGGTGCAAAGGGCTAGGTTGTGTATGTCTGCATGGAGGCCGAGTGATCTCACTTTGCGACAGAGGGTACTTGCTGTCAACACATTGGTCTACAGTAGGATTTGGTATGTTGCTGGCATGTACCCACTGTTGCAGGTGGATGTGAAAGAGCTGGAGCGTAGAGTATTCAAGTATATCTGGGCGTATGGGAGGAATTGGTTGCGGAAGGATATCGTTAGGAACGAGGTAGGGAGGGGTGGTTTGGGTTTAATTTGGTTGGAGCGGAGACTGGTGTGTTTGTATGTGAGACGGTGCTTGGTGAGGAGAGGGGCTTGGGGGAAAGGAAGAGGGTGGGGTGGGGTCGTATTGAGGAGGTGAGTGAATGGTGGGGAAAGGATTTAGATTACTGTAGGGATTTGTTGAGGAATTTATTGGTAATTAAGGAACCGCATAAATTGAAGGTGAATGGGATGATGGGTCTTGGTGCGGAGGCTAAGGTAGTAGAGGGTGCGGCGGTTTTTCCAGTATATGATTGGGTTCGGATATGGAGGGGTTTTGGAGGACTTAGGTTACGTGCAAGAAATCGGGAACAGATGTACAGATTTTTACATGGGGCGGTAGCATCCAGGGAGTTATTATTCAGTATGGGGTTGGTACAGGAGGGCAGGTGTGAGAGGTGTGGTATGTTGGAAACCGTCGTGCATGTGATATATTTCTGTGAAGCTTTGGGGCCGGTGCGGGAGTGGATGGGGGGGGGGTGGTATGCAAACTTGGGGGAGGGGGGGATACAGTTGTTGAGGGCACTGTACCTGGACTTGGGAGGAGTGGATGGCAGGGTTAGGAGAGGCCTAATGTATTGTTTGGTTGATTTTGTGTGTGGGTCATGGAGACTGAGGGAGGTGGGAATAAGGGAAAGAATTAGGGCTTTGGCTGCGGTAATGTACCGTACGAAATGTAGAAACAGGCAGGCGTATGGGAGGGATTGGGATAAGGATTTTAGTTCGGTTTATAGGAATTTCCGGGTGGGAGAGTTATTAATGGGGGTTGTAGGGATTTAAAAGGCTTGGCTCTGCGACTTGCTTGGGAATGTATGGTTGTGGCTTTGGTATGGCCAGAATGTTGCTTGTGATTGACTGAAATTGGTACGGTTGGGGGGTTTGGTGGGTGGGGACGGATGACCTTTATACTGGGTGACGGGAGACAGATGGGTTTGGGTGTGTATGTTGTGATCGAGTGGGGGAGTGGATTTGGGTGTGTGGGTATTAAGGGGGGGTTTGTAATTGGGGAAGAGTAAGGGTTTGTCCTGTTCTGTGCTGGGTGTTAAGTTATGTGTAGTGTGTTGATGTGGAGCGTTATTAACTAAGTTTGTGTATGGTCTGAGGTACTGAAACCTGGTTGATGGGTCTGTGGACTTCTGGCAGATTCAAGACTTGGTGATGTTAGAGGACGGTAACATGTTTGGTTACGGTCAAATGAATTTGGCGTACTTTTAGTATAATTTTCTTCGTTGTACACGGAGATGGCAAGGTTTTGAATTATCATGTGAAGTGGAACTGTGTTAACAATAAAAAGGACAGGTGGTACATGTGGTATCAAGTTCTGGGTGTGAGTGGGTATACGTGGAGTGCATGTCATTTGTATGCATGAGTATAATATATATTGTGCCTGTGTGTGGAATACTATAGTAATTTGTGAAAAATGTATTGTTTGGTGTACGACATTACTGTACCAGTGGATGTGGAGTGGTAATGGCTTGGAGCTCTTATTATATTGGAGTGGACAGATATGTGGTACACGGGTCAGGCTACAGTGGTGATTTACGCTCTCTGTATTCTATTTTGTACATTCATCCTGATGTATTAGGGTCACATGTAGTTTGTTGGATAATGATTCTGGTTAAATGTAATTGGTGCATATAATTGTATGCACATAGTGGTTGGCGGGGATAGGGACTTTATTGTTCTTAAATTGTTTTACTGGAGATTGATTATTGTATGTTTTGTATTGAATTTTGTAATTATTTGCATTAGTGATTGCGGTCACTGTTATTTATGGAGATGTTTTTGTAATCCTGTTTAAAACCAATAAAAATGTAAAAAAAAAATTACTCTTAAGTGGAAGATACTTGTTAGTGCCTACTATAAGCTCACTTGTTATATTAAGTGGGTTGTGATAGAAGGATGTGTCAGGATACCATTAGTTGGTAATTAATGTATTTTGGCTATATACCAAATCATTGATTTAGTTTTTGATGAGGCATTAACTATCCAAGTTTGATTATTAATATAAATATTCCGCCATGTATATATATTTACTGTAGAGAAACTTAAATTAATTTTATAATTTACCTGCGGATCATTTTCATAGTATTAAGTAGATATTTATGAGTTTGTTAACTGTGTTAAGACTCACTGTAAGTGAACCAATTAAATGAGAGAAAATTGGAAATGTCTGTGATGTCGAGGTGTCAGGCAGGGAAAGCTGCGCATCTGAAGTCACTCATGGAAGTTGATCAGGGAAGCCAGTCAGTCTTGGTGTTTGGCTGGGAAAGTCACTCAGAGAGATTTTTTTGGCCAGTTGCTCAGGAAAGTTGGACTTAGAGATTTGGCCAGGGAAACCTGGTCATTATTACGCTCGACTGTGTTCTGAGAGCAATATATTTCTACGGATATGTCACTCGTATTTATAATTTTTACCATCTCTCAGTGCAGAGGAATAATTTTTTGTCATATATCCTTTATAGGCATTTATAATCAAAATTAAAAAGAAAAAAAATAAATATCAGAAAGTCTAGGATATAATTTTAACATTACTGAAATTTAAGGGATTAAATGC